>WODD01000221.1:194465-244765 GCA_019775935.1 Neoascochyta sp. HWLR27
TCCGTGTAGCGCGAGCCCGGGAACACGCCCGCGTGGCACCCTTCCATGACACCGTGACCACGCCCACGCCTACGACACACCCTTGAGACAGCCGACACACGCCCCCTCCGACGCAGCTCCGTCACATTGCACCTCGCCCACAGAGTTCCTGGCTCCCTTTGATACCAGCTGCCGCAAGCCACGCCGGGGTTGACCCCTGCCTTTCGACCCTGTGCTGCTCTGTCTTTCTTATCTGACCTGTGTTAAGATAACGCCTATATTGCTTTTTTGTCTCGTTGCCCCTGGTTTGCGCAGAGGGTGCCTGGATGGCGAGGGGAGCGTTCAGGGGTAGGGGGCGAGGCGAGGCAGTGGGTTGGTCGTCGTGCTGGACTCGGCTGGGCGGTACTGTCATGTCGTGTCTGGAGTGTCTAGTTTGATGTCGTTGGAACGTGCTTCTTGTTGAGCTGATGATCTTGCGTTGATTACTTTGCGCCGTCTAGTTGATGGGGCGCTCTGTTCTGTGGGCTTGCTGTGAGCTGGTACAACATAGATGACGTTTGTTGTGTGGTGTTGTGTGGACCATCTCGGCCATTTCGACAGGTAACACCAAGCAACGTGACTAGCACCTTGCAGTCGAGTATCTACACATGCTCTCGTCTTCCCGAATACAAGCAGAAATACAATTAGATGATTCATGCTTTCCGAGATGGTCTGTATTTACGCACGGGTTACTCTGAAGGTTGCGCATAGAAACGCAAACACGTGCCTACAAGGATACACTGGCGTCGCTGTGAGTGAGCTGACCACCTGAGTTCGCACGACAAATACCAAGTCTTGCTTCGCCCTACGGTATCTGAAGGAGCATCTGTAGCAGCCCTGTAAAAGCTATAACGATCGC
The DNA here is from genome assembly GCA_019775935.1 of Neoascochyta sp. HWLR27. NCBI lineage: Eukaryota > Fungi > Ascomycota > Dothideomycetes > Pleosporales > Didymellaceae > Neoascochyta > Neoascochyta sp. HWLR27. Next base: position 195,343 of record WODD01000221.1, read on the forward strand.
ATACATTACTCTAAACACTTCACTTCTCGATTAACACCCATCAGGGGTATCCAATTACTGACATGCATTGCGACGAAAACCCTTTCCGATAAAATTTGCAGTCGTTATTCTCGAAACGCGGTTTTTTATAACCAGTGGACTCTATACATCACAGTGGTGTTACTTTCACCTCGCCAAACCATATAACTAGGCCATGTTCATTATAACAAGAAGCGACAGCACAACAATCGCAGCGCAGGATGTCGCAGAGCAAGATACCCACCTCACTCACAGTCTCCTAGACCTCCTCACAAGACACTCGCTCGGCCCACGACACAGTATCTTCCTCAGCAATAGCAACCAACAAAGCCTCTATCCCCATCCTATACCAAAGTCGCTGGAACCCAGTGCTCGTTTCAAAAACCACACTCCCACACCCCGCACCAACCGTCCCCACCCAAGCCAGAACCTCCTTCTCGTACACCGACGTCATGAATAGCGCGTCACACCATCTATCTCGACACCGGGACTGGGCAAGTCGAGAAACCGAGGTCTTGAGAGAACACGTTAGTGCGGCGACGAGCGGTACATTGCTGCTAGCATCCAAGTCGAAAACGTGATACCGTGAGTGCAGGAGGTGTGGCAGAGAAGGGCGTATGATGGGGTGACTTGAGGGAAATGGGGATCAGAAGCGCTTTTGGGTTTGGAGGCCGCGAGGGGTTGGGGAGAGAGGTGTCTTTCTTTGGGCGCTGCGATGAGAATTGCGGAGTAGGGGGTGGGGAGGGGTGGGTTATTATAATGATTAACACAGAAAGATGGGAAGGTATATGGGGCTGGGTTGGTTAGATTAGGGTATTGTTGTCAGTAGCTGGTGTGTCCTTGATCTCCCTGTCATGTTGATGTCTTTGATAGTCCCATGGAGTGAGTGAGTGAGAGAGAGTACAGAGTCGGAATAGGCATTTTTGATTGCTGCGATACTCCTGTCCGTAAGACAAAAGTACCCTTGTCTGACTTCCTGGGGAGTGTTGTGGAGAAGATCGAGTCATTTTTCCCCCTAGGTGTTTGGAGTACATGTCGACAAGCAGGAATTCTATGGGAGCGACTGGCCAGCGGATGAGTACTCTCTGGGTGAAAAGGGTATGAATCAATCACAATCAACCTTCTCCTTAGTGGTGTGATAGTTCTAGGGACTGTCGTTTTTATCTGTTGAAAAGTGTTTGGTTTCTCAACATGGCACTATTCGCCCATACGTAGCTATTCTGAATCAACCCATGTCTTTTCAGCTGAGACAAGAGGTCGATACTGAAGTAGGTATTGTCTGAATCCTTTTGATATTGGTGGTTCTATGGAAGAACTGCGTCGTATGCTGATTGGAAACGACGAAGACTGCGAAAGTGCTATTACGGAACTCACCCCCATCATCCACCCTTCACGACCCGACCTCCACTTTCATATCCCCTATTTCACGAGCCCCAGCCCCAACCAATCCCCCTCAGTCCTCACAACCTTCCCCCGCCCTCACCGCCTCAAGAACCGCAAAAGTAGGCCTCTCAAGAAACCTCTCCCAGAACTTACTCCCCCTCCTCTCATCATCCGGCAATACCAGCCCTCTCCACACCAACCTCAACCCCGCCCTCGCCGCACACCGCTCATAGACCTCCCTCCTAAACTGAAAGCACTCAAACTGGAACGGCGTCTCAGCATGCACGACAACCCTCGCCTTGATCCCCACCTCGACCCGCGTATCAGGCGCAACATACGCGCCGTCCAGCACTAACACATCGAGCCCGTAGAACCCCATCTTGGGTACATGCATCAGCGCGTCGTGCACGTTCGTCGTCACGCCGACGAAGCGGCCGCCCGGAGCGAGGTTCTGCTCGATTACGCAAAACATGCTCGTGAGCTCGTGCTCAGTGCCCGCATAGTTGAGGAACCAGCCCGCGAAGATGACGTCGAAGGGCGTCGTGTGTTTCATTGCGCTTGGTACGCTGCAGTCGCGGACCGAGAAGTCGAGCGTTGGGTGGGTTGCGGGCGGGTACGTTGAGAGGGCGCCGCTGATCATGGCCGGTGAGATGTCGTAGCCTGTTACTGTGGTCGCGCCGAGGGTGGAGAGGAGGTGTGTGTAGCGGCCTGTTCCGCAGGCGAGATCTGGGGTGAGTGGTGTTAGTTGGTTATATGGGGTTGTGTGGAGGGTATGTTGTTGGGAGTAGCGAGCCTGCGGACTGCTTTCTGCCGAATCGAATCGTATGGACATGTGTGGGAGAGAAAAACCTGCGTGTTGTCCTTGGATTCGATATAGCGATCGATCCAAAACGCTCGACGCCTTCCTTCTTCCACTGGTAGTACATCACACTTTTCATCACCGAAGTGATATTAGACTGGCCACCAAACAACACACGCCTGCCATTCCCAGTCCTAAAGACATCTCCAAAGCAAACAGCGCAACCAAAAGTTTCAGGGAAACAAAAGGAATCTCAACATACCCAAACATCGTTTCCCATCGACCCTCCCCAGCGCCGCAACAACAGACGGCAGCTCAGCCTCCACAGCCCCCATCTCTTTAATCGCCATATAATTCGTCCCAATCTCATCATACTGCGTATTCTGCATACTCCCTCCCACGCCTACCCCACCATCCCCACTTCCACTTTCACGCGCCATGTTCCTCGGGTATGAAGCAAAAGCGCAGGTGCCACTGTTCCGCCGCTGGAAGCCTTGTACGTGCGTGTGGCTGACGTAGTAGTGGTACGCGTTGGAATCAGCGTGTCGCGTGTGACACAGGGTGTTGAAGATGTGGCGTCGTGGGTGCGGTGGGCGGAGGGGTGGTTTGAGTCGTTTGCTGAACTCCACCCTTGTGCAGGCGTCGCAACGGGGTTGGTTGCGGCTTTGTATACCGCGTCGGGAAGGGGCTAGGCTTAGGTGGTGTTAGAGGGCTCGGCGAGCGTTGCTGGTCCGAGGTGGGGTGGAGCGAGGGCGGTTTGTGTAAATGCGATGGTTGGGTGAGTTTGTTTGTAGATAGCATAGTGGTGGGAGTTGTAGGTACATAAAGGTGGTGGGTTTCAGATTTGTTACGGTAACAATGTGTGAAAATGGAAGGTGCCCTGCCAGATATCAAAGACCTCCTTGTACAAATACGATGAACGGATGCAGGGGATTGTAAGTAAGTTGGAAGTAATATAGATTCGTTACTCATTCATCATCATGATGGTATCTCAATATCCACGTAGTCATGCTTCTTCGGCGTTCCTCCGTCGAATGATCGCTCTGGCAATCTTTATGCCTTGTCGGTCTTCTCGGAAAACTCAATAGCCTTTGCACCGTTCTTCTCACTGTGAATGCTGCCCTCCTCAAGATCCTTGGATGCCTCCTGGGCTCCAATGGGAGCGGCCGTCTCGAAGGAGCGGCCCTTCTTCTCGGGTCCAAATGCAGTCGTGACCATGATTCCGACCGCGATGATGGCGGTCGCTACACCCATGACTGGTCCATAGGCAGGGGAAGGCGCGCCGTTCTTGGTCGTGATCATGATACCCTCAGCAGCAGCGTTGACGATCTGTGCCGACGGAGACGAGATCATGTTTCCGAGCTGGTAGGTGAGACCGACGAAGGACGAACGGAAGGCAGGGGGCGACAGCTCGTTCAGGTGAATGGGAATGACACCCCAGGCACCCTGGACGAAGAACTGGATCATGAAACCGGATGCTGAGAGGCCACCTTCGGTGGTGGGCAGGATCCACGCAGGAATGAGGCAGGCAGAGATGAAGGCAGCACAGACGATGGTGCGTCTACGTCCGAACCACTGCGAGGTGTAACCGAGGATTGTGCCACCGACGCAAGCACCGGTCTTCATGAGAATCGAAGCACGTGTTGCGCCATCGGGGCTCAGGTGCTTTGACTGCTTCATGAATGTGGTGTAGCTATCCTGGCTGGTGTGGGAGTAGAAGTTGAACTGGTCAGATATGTTAGTGTTTTTTCATGAAAAGATCAAAATCGGAGGCAAACATACCCAGGTCATGAGGAAGATGCAGTAAACACACATCCTCCACTCCGCCTTGAGCATCGTCTTGGTCTCAGCCCAGAAAGCACCAGGAGCCTTGACCTTGTGGCCAGCCTTCTTTGCCTCGATGAACTGCTTCGATTCGGGGAAAGCGACTCGGACAAGTCCGACAAGGATGGAAAAGCCGGCTCCGACCCAGAAGACAATCTTCCAGCTTTCGGTCGCGTCGCCTACACCAAGGTTGGCGCAAGCGGCCAGAACATAACCGAACGAGTATCCCTGCTGCAGGATACCACTCATAAGACCACGAGCATTGGTACTGTATGTGTCAGGTTTTTGTGTCCATAATTAGGGATTGGAAAGATACTTACGGGCAGTTCTCGAGTGCCATGGCAATGGCGTTACCGTACACACCACCCATGAACAGACCGAACAAACTCCTTACAGCGAGGAACTGGTTGAAGGTTCCGCAGTAGATGGTGGCGACCTGAAGGAGACCGAGAATAATCATGTTGAGTACCATGGGCCATTTGCGGCCAAATTTGTCTCCAGCAAGACCAAAGAAGGCAGCACCGACGGATCGAAGGAGCAATGTCAGAGTGATGGCGGTGGTGATGGCGGTGTTGGTCTGGTTGTAGTACTTGGCCAGCTTGGTCGTCTGAATGGAGAGGGCGTGGAAGTCGAAGGCATCTGCTGTCCAGGCAAAGAATCCGACCAAGAAGTACAGCCAATCCTTTAGCTTGAGCTGTGCGAGCAAGCTGATGGGGTTTTTCAATGGCTCAGGTCGCTGCCACTCGCAGTGTTCCTCGCCGTATTCGTTCCTGACAACGACGCGCTGGTCCCACTTGAAGAGGTCTCCCCAAGCCTGCTTGGCTGTTGCTAAAGTGCCCTTTGCCAGAGGGTCCGCGGGCCTGTTTGTGCTCGCCATGTTGCTTTTGACGAGATATTTTGGGGGAAAAAAGAGAAGTGTCACGGCAGATACTCGTCGGTGAGTTGAGCCTGTTCGAGATGCTGTCTTCAAGAGTGGTGGGCAGCAGCCGCTTAATATATGTCGCTACACAAGAGACCGGCCAGGTCTTGTGGTCCATTGCCTATAGCCATCCTACCATTTTCCCTTGCTAGTCACCCGTACGACTTGGATGCAGCCAAGGAATACCAAGCCGCCAAGCGGAATGGTATCGCGACGGTGCATGCAGGATGTAACCGTGAACCAAACATGGCCAAGCTCACTAAGCACCGCCAGGGGCTATACTGGCGCGAAGGATTACGAACAACGTATCGGAGCGGAGGCAGGCGTACGAAGGGGGAAAGGATGTGTGGTGATCGCAGTCAGTTGATTACGGAGACCCCATACCCCACGGGGAGCCAGGAAACGGTACGCAACGGGCAACTTTATTGCTGCCCTGGCCAAAGTCCCCAAACGTGCACTTTAAGCGCTCGAGCACGCAGTTGAGCGCGCTCAACTCCGCCGGTAGTGCAGACCACAGTTGTCGTCGGTACTGACGACCAAGGCGACAGGAGGCGCTGCGAAGCTCCGCGGTCGGCTTGGGCGAAGGAAGAAGCTTCACGCCCAATGTGCCAGCCACAAACTTGGCGACCCCGCAGCAACGCTTTCATAACTCGTTGTGCGCCGAGAGAATCAGCGAGCGGCACTTACGCTGGCCAAGGAGCAGAAGCTCTTGTGGCGTGCACGCTGGCGCGCAGATTCGGTCAGCCGAGCCCTCTTCGCAGGCTTCTTTCGACACCACTTGTTGGCGTTGCAGCGAGTCACAGCCGCTGCCGAATGTTTGGAGGTGCGCTTTGCATGTCGTAACCCATCCGCACTTTTTTGCAGATGACGTGGTGTTGTGCCCTTGGGCTGCTCGACGTAGATGGTAAGCCCAGGCGTAGGGAGACAGCCGACAGCCGACGGCCTACAGCCAGCCTACAGACAGGTCGCGACTGGCGCGGGCGGCGGCTGGGCCCCAACGGCCTGCTGTGGGCCGTTTCAATGCCGTTTGGCGGCGCCCGAGGACAAGATAGTAAACATGTGCCGACAGTGGGAGGGGGCTTGGCAGTCGAGTCGTGGTCGAGCGGTGCCGCTCAGGTGACACGCACAAAGCGCTGTTGAGGTTTGCGGAGGACCAAAAAGGATCGGCAGTGGGGTTGACGCCAGGGCCGCTAGGAGCGAAAGGGAGACGACGCCATGCAGCCTTACCCCAAATCTCTACACCACCATGGCTCTCTGCATCTCTGACCGGATAAGATGACTCGCAGCAAAACACGCCCAGCTTGTGTTGCCGTCGCCTCCTGCCTCAACACTTTGCAACAGCAAACATCTTGGCCTCTTGGACCGTCGCATCCAGGCTTCCTCGACTTCTGCCCATGACCGCGTCTACCTAGGTATAGGTATCCAAATCCACCGTCGAATGCCGCCGACGCCAGCCAACCCCCAATCATGGCGGATGAACCCCCACATGAGGCTTCCGAGTTCCGGTGGACGCCTCCAGCTGCCTCTAATAGGTACGAAATCGGCATTCTTTCTCCCCAGATTTTGTCGACCTATTTCGCCGACTTCCTGGGTATTACCCCGACCGTGCTCGCCCAAGAAAACGTACGTGAAGGTGCCCAGGCCTTGGGGAGCCCCCACTGAGAACGGGGCACGGAATGCCTGACGAGCACCATGTGAGAACCACGGGCCAATCCCATCACACGCGGCTAAACCACATGCGGCCTTCACCCACGCCCAGCCTTGCGGCTGATTGGGGTCGAGCTTGTTGCCACGAGGCTTACACCAAGGCGGGCATGCCGGACGGGAAGCCCAGGCTCCCCACTGCGACCACGGCCGGCATCACGCCTGCACGGTGCTCGTCTCGAAGCCAATCCGACCCTTTCTCGTTCCATTAATAACAGGGCACCAATGATCAGCACCAAGAAAACAAAGCCCTCTCCGGGGCTCAATCGCACGCCTGTGACAGGCTCCAAGCCCCCAGGAACTCTGTCCGCGGCACCAGGGTGGCTGCATCCGCCGCGCCTTGAAAAGCCAAGTGAAGCTCTTGGACAACGCCACAAACACCCAAGAACCCCCGAGCCGCAGAAGCTTCCGGTCAGCAACGCCCTCCTTCCTTCGTCGGAACCACCGCCAATCGTTTTATAACAAGGGTCCAACCGGTCCTGTTGCGCCCTCCCCCGGCAAACTTTAGCTCATGGTTTATTTAGCACGCCTGTATTATCTGGCATTCGGACTTGCTGCCTTTTTACCACCGGGGATTGGCTCCGCGCCGCACATACCTCGGTTCAACTTGTTCTTGGGTATACATTTGACGGGCTTAGAGCGCCCGTGTCGCCTAAACACTCCCTGTTCTTTGGCTTGGTCTGTTTCACACTCCGTGATCGCTATTAACATGTTATGATTTTATTGCTTTCGCTTGTGCGAGAATAGTGCCCAGCAGCTATCGCTTGCCGTCTAGAACATGCTCACACTCAGCTGGCTTCTGCGGTAGTGTATACAGTCATATCCGCCTGCCGGAAAGGTGTTTGTAAAGGCACTCAAATAACTTTTCCCATGAGCTTCTGCATCCCAAAGATAGCCCACATCAATCGCTGCAGATATTATGTTGAACCGATTTCAACATCCCTATCTCACACAAGCTACAGCTGGCCACTAGACGAAAACTACTCATACCACCTCCCTTTGCGTATCTTCGATCGCATCTCCCCAGGCGCAAGCGCCATCCTCCCTACATCCCTATCTTCGCCGACGTCCGCAAACATCTTCTAGGAACAGATTCATCATGTTGGGTGCAGTCTGGTTGATGGGGATCGGTAGAGTTGTAGGCTGGACTGTATTCCGGATGTGGTATACGCAAGTTACCCCAGGGATCTGTCGCTGACTGTGTGCCGGCAGACTGGTTCCCTCCGGGGTCATGGGTTGGACCATGTCCGTGAAGCATGGGGCTCGGTTGTCACCACTTCCTATAAATACAACGACGCAGAATTGATTACATTGGATACTCTACGCAGAAAGAAAAGAATCAAAAGAAAGGAGAAAGAATAAACCTATCCTCCTGGCTGTATTCCAAGTTCCGCATATCCATCATTTCTGTTCATTACAGCCTGGAGGTCTTCAGTGGCATCTATGACTGTAGCGTCACCAAGCTTGATTCCCTTGCTTCTCAGTCGGGTATAGCTGTACTCTTGGACGTGGTACTCAGATAACATCAAAGAAATGAGTCTGGCGCAGGCGAGCCGGGCCGTGTTTGAAGTGCACATTACAGACCAAATGGCTGTCTAGAGTGCGAGACATAGATGAGTATATAATCAGATCCCAACAATATATACAGTAGTGCGCCTGTCCAAGGCAGACACTCGATGGAGGTAGCCAGCTCTTGGATTGTTTCCAGTATGTCTTCTGTGCGCTGGAAGGTTTTGTAGGCTTTTCGCATACTCCTGGCGATCATGGATTTTTGAATATCGGTGTATATATAGGACGGAACGGATGCCTTGATCGTAGCCGTCGAGACGTGCAAGCGCCCGTGATGGTGCATGACTAATGCTTTCCACCGTAAGGTCCCACTTTGTTCGGGTTGTTTGTTTTGCTTTTCTCGTCAGCTATGTCTCGTGCTGTGGATCCAGGAGCCTCCAAGCCCCTCAAATGGCCGGTTTCAGAGAATTGGAAAATCGATTCATGACACTGGCATGGCCGTGGACCTTCTCATCTGAAGTTGGCAGAGAAACGACGTGCCACCAAGACGGCACCGCAGGTAGACGTTTAAGGTTCTCCTTGGTGTAGGCTCAATCACCAGTTGTGAAAACATGGTAAATACCTTTGACATGTCGAGTGCGGCTATTCGTGAACATCAGCATGAGCAAATCGTAGGAAAGATCCTACTTCTTTCTTATCGTAAGTGGCCCATTGGGTTGCCTTGAGAAGATACTTTCTCGCCGACCTGACCATGGAGCACTGAAAGGCGTACCTAATAGTGTGAAAGTCAAATTGTGGACTCAGAGCGTCCTAATTGACACCGGGTACATGACTGTTGACTTCGAACTTGAAGTTACGGATTGCTATATTTGGCATGTTGCCCAGAGGTATAAAAACGCGAGCTTCGATCTGCGAGGAACTGACAAATATGGCCGTCTCGAGCTAATCATGCATATTTATCTGTCTCCGGGGGATGATGTGAGCTTGAGTTGTTCAAGTCGCATTGAAATCAGAGGGTTTTCCGGCGCGAGAGCGGGTGTTTCGGGTGGAGACATTGATGTTTTCGGGAGGCTGATGTAAATATATATATGAGGCGAGGAAACGAGCTAAGCCTAGTGCTTCGTCGCAGAGAAGCTACCTTGCTGCACAGTCACATGTACTGCTAGATTCTGCGTCGGGCATGCAGTACGTACCTGTCGAGGGTCTGGCTTTGCTTGGTTTGACCACCTGTAGTTTTGTGATGGTGGCAACGACCAAACCGGTCGGAAAAAGGCAAACTTGAGGGAGGAGAGACCAAGTAAAGCATAGCATGGACTATATACTCAGTGGAAGTGTGGCTTACATTTGTGTGCGCTTGACTGCACAACCGCTACCTAGTCTGGCAAAGCCTTCACTTTGCTGTTTGCGACCTCACCTGCAACGCCTTAGCTCACACACAACCCGCCGCTGTAAGAGCGTTGAAGCCACCAAAAGTGGCGCATTCCATGCGCATTGATTAACCAGATCTATCAACAGGGGAGACTCATTTCGACCATCTCTCTTAGATGTGAACTGAATCTCTGAGGGGCAGGACAACGGAGAATCGTGGTGAGAATTCTGGGCCTTGTGCGCACGGGGCATAGAGAGATTTCGGTCAAGGTGGTAGGACTACTTCAGTACGGGGGTTTTGCGAAAGAGGTTATATTCGTTCTTTCGGTCGAGGTTCTCGCCATACGTTGAAAAAATTCGTTTGCCTCCATCCACCTTCATACTTAGAAGCAATGAACAGTTCAATATTCAATCTCTAGCTAGGCAAACAAATCCCAGTATGTTACTTTCGTAGACAAGCATCTACAGATTATAACAGCAGTGGGCAACGATAGCCTCCTCATGTATGAGCTACACGTCTAGCCCTCCCGGCTTGATACCAGTTAAATGGTCCGATTAAACATCCATCAAAATGAGTTCCCTCCAAGTTGGCTTCCACTCGGTCGGGCCAACGAGGCTTTTGTACTGTAATTGTCAAAAGCGGCGACGATACCAGCGTTGTGTCAAGAGCTTGATAGGCGAGCCCAAGCTTATTTCCGTATAAAACCGAGCCGATGGCGGGGTCTTGGACGACATCGACACCGTCTCCCGATCACGACACCCCAGACAAACAACCCAGAGACAACCGCTCGCCATGTCCTCATCACAAGTATGGCGCACATACAAGATGCAGCTGAGTAGCAGAATCCCCCCCGATCAAGGTATCTTGTTTGCCATTGCATGAGACCGGTGGTCTGCTCTCACGAGCGATCTGAGAAATACGGTCGGAACTTGATCAGAGTAATATCTGCGAAAGGACTTCATGCTTTGCACCTCCCCCGCGACGCTGCTGCTGACCCGCCTAGGTCCCTGCCATTGACTCCACCGTGGATCCCGCTGTGGGGTTTTCCGCTGAGAAAACGGCGCTGCCCCCCACCAATGCACCGCAACCGCCCCAGTCTCCCGGCCGCGCGGGACTACGCCAGACATGGAAGAGCTTCGAACGCCAGCTCATTGAACTCAACCTCGAGGCACGTGGCATACAGCGCGTAGAATCGGACGAGCGCCATGATATGCGTGCCCTCGGATATACACATGTCGCCGTCATGTGGTTCTCTGTCAACCTGGCCGCAAACAACATCACGCTCGGCATGCTCGGGCCTGCTGTGTTTGGACTTGGCTTCCTCGACAGCTGTCTGCTCGGTGTCGGTGGCGCCCTCGTCGGCTCTCTGGTAGTCGCTTATGTCGCAACATTTGGGCCGAAAAGCGGCAATCGCACCATGATCTTCTCCCGCTATGTAATGGGATGGTGGCCCTCGAAGATTGTGACGGTCCTGAATATCGTCGTTCTGTTGGGCTACTCGATGATCGACTGCGTGGTCGCAGGCCAAATCCTTTCTGCGGTCTCCAGTAACCATCTCTCTGTTGTCGTTGGCATCGTCATCGTCGCGATAATTGCTTGGGCGATCACAACGTTCGGCTACCACACTTTCCACTACTATGAGCGCTGGGCTTGGTTGCCGCAGCTGATCGTATTGTGCATCTTGGCTGGCGCTGCCGGTCCGCAGTTCAACATCGCATCCACCTCCCATGGCGACGACAACCCCGGCACAGTCCCCGGAAACAGAATCAGCTTCTTTGGGCTGACACTCGCTGCGGCTATAACCTACGGTGGAAGTGCGGCCGATTACTTCGTCTACTACCCAGAGAACGCCTCATCCCTAAGCATCTTCGCCATGACCGTCCTTGGTCTGATCACAAGCTTCACTTTCGCGTTCGTCGTGGGCATTGGTTTAGGCTGCGGCATGCTAGTCAACGAGGACTGGGCGGCGGCTTATGCAACATCACAAGGAGGACTCATCGTCGAAGCATACCGACCGCTTGGCGCCTTTGGCTCATTTTGCGGCGTAGTGGTCGCTTTCGGTCTGATTGCAAATCTCATTGTCCCGACTTACTCCTCCGGCATCGATGCTCAGATCCTGGGCCACTGGGCTGCCTCTGTCCCACGAGTCATCTGGAACACCATTGGTGTCGTCGTATACACTGTCTGCGCGCTCGCTGGACGTGGTCATCTTGCCGAGATCTTCACAAACTTCCTCGCCCTCATGGGGTACTGGGTATCTGTCTGGATTGCGATCTTTCTGGAGGAGCACCTGATCTTCCGCAGGAAAGCCGGCTTCAACTGGGGTATCTGGGACCAACAGAAGAAACTTCCGTTGGGAATTGCGGCGTTCATGGCCTTTGTCGTCGGCTGGGTGGGTGCCATCTTGTGCATGGCACAGGTATGGTATATTGGGCCGATTGCAAAACTGGTGGGGACCTACGGAGCCGACATGGGCAATTTTGTCGGATTCGCATGGGCCGCGCTTGTATACCCGCCGCTCAGAATGTTGGAGGTGAGGAAAACAGGGCGATAAGCTCCACTCACGCTATACTGATGCCAATCGCCACTCACATCTCCTTCTGCTGCCCGGCTTGATCTCATCATCCGTAACCTGGGCAGCTTGATACAATTTCTGGCCACTGTCATTACCTAAACCTGTCTATACTCTACTTTCTTTGGCTAGATTCAACTCACTTTTGACCAATGTCTGCCTCTCCAGATCCAGAGTTGAGTCCCCAAATTTCTAGACCAACAGTGTTCTCCTCAAGAACCCTGTTCTACTTGGGTGGTTCATCTCTGTGGTTGTACTCAACATACTGGCCGTCCCGACGATACATACATCAATTCCAATTTGATTCGATATTTCTCGATGGAACTTCTCAGAGACTTCACCCCGTCATCAAGATGCTTTCACCAAGCACGGTGGGCGGCGACAGTGAGCGTTTGCACCTGCCTTGTACCAGCTGCTTGGCACTACTTCGACTGCCACCCTCCCCTCTCACCTCACCTCGCAGCTCAACAGCCCTATCCTTGACCTCTCTCACCTTTGGCTTTGCAGCTTCTTGACAACTCCCCCAAAGCTTCTATCGAGAGCGCACGCTGTTTTGTCTCAAGCCACAATGACCCAATGTAAGTGCGCTTACACTTGCACTCTTGCTTGAGAGGCTCGCGATAGTTCTTACTAACGGCTACCTCAGTCAGCAAGGTTGGAGAGACAGAAACCGCCAGTGAGAAACGCGCTCTCAGATGTGCGACTGCTTGTTCACCAGACAGCGTTTCGCCGACCAGCAGCAAGCCGGAGAAGGTGCGCACACCGCAGAGCTCGCACAACTTCTCCGACCTGACCAACCTGGTCAAGAAGAAATGGTATGCGAACGAAACTCCCTCCCCTTCTGTCTCGCGTTCCAAGCCGCAGCTGCCACTGTTGGTGACGATTGATGAGCCGTCTCCACCCGCTGCGCAACTCAAGTCTCCGCCTCTTGCGCAGTCCAAGTTTGCGTATCCTGCGCCGCCCGAGTCTCCGTCTCCCGCGAAGATCGATTCCCCATCTCCTTTACAGCTCCAGTCTCCGTCCCCTCCGCAGATCAAGTCTCCGCCTTCTCCTCCGCCCAAGCTCCGCCTGCCACTCTTGGAGCCAACAAACGGTGAGTCGTCACCACAGTCGAGCAAGTAGTGGCGTGCTAAACCTCCCAGAAATTCCCCCTAACATAGATGTAAGCCCGACGCCTGCAGAGACGATCCAACACGGTAGCCCAAGACTTGTGGTCAGCTCTAAAGGTTCGCCAGCATACGACCCCTCCTGGTACTGGCCAATCCAGCCTTATGAACACTGGAGCCTGATGCCAGCAGTAGCGGAAGAACGAGCTGATAGCGAAAGCAACAGCGACGAAAACAAGATCATTCCGTTCCCACCATACGTTGAGCCTTGCGTTCCGGGATTTGACTTCACGACCGGAAAAGCCACCGAGATTGAGGCCAATGGCCCATCACCTCCACAGCCTGAGTACCACCCTCCACCACTTGACTACCACCCTCCATTCACCATGAGGGTCTCTGCGTCCACGATCCAGAGCACTGCTCCACGAATGATTCACAACAGTATGCCTTGTGTTCCTGACAGCCATTTCGGCGTTCACCCGCGAGATGCTGAGTACAGCTTCAACAACAACACTGGACCCTGCCTCGATTTCGGTCGCTCCCCCAGAGATGTGGAAGTAGAGGCCCTCAAGGCAACAATCAGCAAACTTACTAGGTCGGTCGGCCAAATCGTAGAGGAACGAGATGCCGCCAACAGGAAGGCATGGCAGGTATCATACAACCTCGCCGATGCTCAGCAAGCTGTGTACATACAGGAAGAAGAGATCATGGAGGCCAAGCGAGTACTTATTGCCGAGCAGCTGAAGACGGCCAGTCTCGAGGAAGAAATGCACGACCGTCAAATCAAGTTCGAGGACAAGTTTGGCAAGCTTCAAAAGGAGCACGCCAAGAAAGTCGACGAGTGCGACATGCAGCGTGAGGAGCTGAGAGAGCAAGAGCAGCTACTCCACGAGGCAGAGGAACGTGTGCTTGTGGCTTCCAGGACAACCGAGGCGCTCAATGGTGCAGCCCACTTGGTGGTGCCTGAGAAGCAGACGATCCTTCCGGATGACGTGGTCAGCTGCTTCGAGTGCTACGCCAACAGCCGCGAATGCGACAATTTTGCTCGGTGCCGGAGCTGCAAGGAGACGCAGAGCAAGTGTGCTCGTTGGCGCTGCGGAATGCAACATGTCCTGGGAGAGTGTTCAGCGGCTCCGTGCAAGCTGCCACACAGCGGAATGGTAAGTGACGGTATGTGGTGAGTGGTGTGCTCACAGCTGCTAACTACTCATAGGGATGGCTGATCGTGCAGCACAGGCCAGAGTGGTAGTTTGGTTTGGGGAGAGGTCAGAGACAGGTCGTGGAGTCGCAAGACGAGCAGTAGCTCGGGGAATGATAGTTGATGCCTCACCAACGCAGTGGTGGTTTGAGGTCACAAGTGTTCAAAACCTGGAGGCAAGCCAAGAAGGTTAATCAACGAGACATATTCGACGTTCTCGAGCATAGAATAGCAGTCTTGAGCGAAGTCGAGAGAGCAATCAAATGTAAACACTCAACGTCTACAGACTGCCATGCACGTGAAGTGAGACAGGAGATTTAAAGCGGGCAAGGGGATGTAGGTAGCCAAGGAGTCACACTCTTCGTAGAGAGTCTCATGAAGAGCGAGGAAGTGTGAACTATGAAGGACCTTGATTTTGTCTTGCAACAGCGCTCCCGAAGGAGCAGCACATACTGGAGTACAGCCGCATACATCGCCGCCAGGCAAGACGCGAGGCGACGAGATGCTCCCCGAGGGGACTCGTTGGAGTGTCCGAAGACCAAGTGGCTGGTGTGCGTGCTGCGTTCTACGTGGATAGGTGTAGGTGAGTGGGCGGGTGTCGCCAGGCAGTCCTGTATCAAGGAGCACGCCTGAGCGACACGCAGTGCCGGACATCTCGTGGTGGTGTTGATGATGGGGGGAACAAGCGGGCGTGGAGCGAAAAGTTCAGATGAAGTCGGTGCCAAGGCCCGGCGGCGCTAGCCCAACCCTCGCTCGCGCCCCCAGCTCGCTCGGATTATCGAGAGCTCTCGCGCAACGACGGGGCTCCGCCAACCCACAACCCACCGCAGCACACGACGCCGCCGCCGCCCACGCGCTCTGCCGCCATCCCCCCACACCACACCACCCACCGCCCATTGCCCATCGCCCCCCACCCGTTTTGATACCCCCTCCCCGCACACGCCGCCGCCGCCATGACCAAGAAGCGCAAGAGATATCCCGACCTGGACCAGAAGCTCGAGCGGCCATGGTGCTTCTACTGCGAGCGCGACTTTGACGACCTCAAGATTCTCATTTCACATCAAAAGGCAAAGCACTTCAAATGCGACCGCTGCGGGCGCCGGCTCAACACGGCTGGAGGTAGACGCGTCCCCGAGCGACTCGTGCGTTGCGTATGCAGACAGAGACAGCCAGCTAACGCGTTCCCCCCACAGGTCTGTCGGTGCACATGAACCAGGTGCACAAGGAGAACCTGACGCACGTGGAGAACGCCATCCCCGGGCGCCAGGGCCTCGACATTGAAATCTTCGGCATGGAGGGCGTGCCCGGCGACATTCTCGACCAGCACAACCAGCAGGTGACGCAGAAGCACTTTGCAGAGGAAGCCGAGCGCGCGCGCATCACGGGCAACCCTGTTCGTGGCCTCTTCTCAAACGGCACCGCGCCCCCGACCAAGCGCCCAAAGGTGACCGAGTCGCTCGATGACATCGAGGAGCGCGCAAACAAGTACAGACACGACCGACAGAACGGCATCCTGCCCCCGCCGTCCGCCGCCGATGCCGTGCCCGCCCAGCCCGTGAGTCGCATATCATTGTGTCTGTTTAGATACGAGAACACAGTGACTGATTTGACAAACCAGACACCCCCTGCAGCCGCCGCATACGGCGCCCCGCCCTTTCCCGCCGCGACCGCCGCCGGCTTCCCGCCGCCCGGCGCGCCCTTTGCTTCAGGCGCCAGCATACTGGGTCGGCCAGGGTCGACGCCAGGCCAGGCAGGCGCGCTGCCGCCGCGGCCCGGGTTCGCCAATGGGGGCGGCGAGGCGCAGACGGTATCTGCGTCCGTCGAAGACCTCATTGGGCAAGCGCGTAGGGAGGCTGCGCCCGAGGAGCGCAAGGAGGAGAAGAAGAAGAAGGCGGCGAATATCAAGCTGGTGTTTTACGACGAGAGCGTTAGCCCCGAGGAGAAGATGGCGCTGTTGCCGCGGTTTGCCGAGTTTGCGAGGGCGTGAGGGGAGATGTTGAGGGAGGCCATGTTGGAGGAGGAGTGCAAGGGGAAAAAGAGGAGGCGTTAAGGTCGCGACAACACGGAGATATGCATTGAAAGCTATATAAAGCGCAGCCCTGGCCCTGTCCGTCGTCAGGTCGAGCGAGTCGACGAAGGGGCCGCGGGTGCCACGAAACGAATGCCACGCTATTCACTAATTGGATATCTCTCGTCTCTTCTTCTCGTGGCTCATGGCATGGATGCATGGCATTACTCGTCCATGCCCAACTCCTCGCCCTCCAGCTCCTCATCCTCGTCGTACTCCTCGCTCTGCTGATCCCCATCCTCGTCCTCATCCTCATCCTCACCACGCTCACTAGCACGCGCCCACTCCTCGCTCTCGCTAAACAGCGACTCGCCGAGGTCGAGCCCGCGCGTCTTCTCAAGACCCAGCGCGCCCTCGTGGCTCTCCGCGGCGCCAGCCAGCTGCTCGAGGTCGTGCTCAGCGTCAAAGACCGGCACGGGATCGACGTGAGCGAGGGGATCGTGCTTTTCCGACTCGTGCGCGTCGACGGTCGCGAAGCCGACGGATTTCCCGCCGCTGCTGCTGCCGTCGTGGGGCGCTGCCTCGCGCCGCTCAGGCTCCAGCACGTCGCCGTCCCAGGGCTTGCACGCCGTGATGCGCGCGCTGCACCGCAGGCAGGTCCAGCCTTCGCCGTCTTCGTTGGCGATGCGCTGCGCGATGCATGCGAAGCAGTAGATGCAGGTGCAGGGCAGGGCCGTGTACGGGTTCGTAATGTCTGTGGCGGCGGAGCCGACGACGCCGCCGCCGGCGGATGCGGCGAGGACGTCGGCTTCGGTTTGGGCGGTTGGGTTCTGGTCGCGGTAGCAGATGGCGCAGGTGCGTTCGGGGAGGAAGGCGAGCTCGCCCGTGGCTTTGGAGGTGCCGTCTTGGCTGCCGTCGTTGTCGGGGGCTGGGGCGCGGCCGAGGAGCGTCAGGAAAGCGGTGCGCAGCCTGCGGGCGGTGCGGGACATGATGCGGCGCCAGCGCGAGATGCCGACGAGGGGCAGCAGGAAGAGGAGGAACTCTGTAAAAGCGTGCCAGACGAGCTGGCGGTTGAGGTACTCGAACGAGACGTCGCGCGAGGCCGAGTGCGAGGTCGGCGTCAGACGCAGGCGCAGGAGGCGGTCGGTGAGGGTGCGGTAGCGGCCGTTGACGAGGAAGACGAGAAACGAGGCGAGGCTGGCGACATCGTGGGCCGAGGAGAGCGACTCGGTGAGGCGGGTGACGAGGGCGTGGTGGGGGGCCTCGGGGCGCGTGTAGTCGTCGTCGGCGGCGAGCAGGTAGTCCTGCCACTTTGTCCAGGCGTAGCGGCCGGCGACGGTGATGAAGCCGTAGGCGGCCTTTTGCCAGGGCTTCGGGGGCGGGTGGTTGGGGGCATTGGAGCGGGCGTCCGAGTAGCGCAGGCCCTGCAGATGGGCGCCGTAGCTGGCGTTGTTGTTCCAGATGGAGAGCTTGAAGAGGACGAGGCGCAGGGCGAGCAGGATCTCGGCGGCGTACGTGTCGGTCAGGTGGGTGCCGAAGAACTTGAGGCCGTCGCCAACCTGGGCCTTGAGCAGCTCAATCAGCTCGCTGTCGAGTAGCTCGGCGTCGACCTGGCCGACGCGGAAGGCGGGGCGGGTGCCGTCGCGGCCGCTGAGGAGGCGCCAGGGCGAGGGCTTATCATGTTGTTTGTTGCGCAGGGCACGGCGGGCCGCGATGCGCTGTTGGGCCGCGGCGAAGTCGGCAGCGGGCATTGGGGGGCATTGAGGAGACGTGTCTATGTCTATGAGTGTGTGTATGTGTATTTGGGATGGGGTGATGGCTGGGGCGTCGCCATGGGCCGAGGTCGCGATGCCTATCAGCACGCCAGCCAATCAGCGCGCCAGCCACCCAGCCAATCAGCCAATCACCCTAACATCTGCCATCTACAATTCACTGCCATAGTCCAGGCACCTCTCCATATCAACCTCACCTCCCCACCCCCACCTCCCCTCCCCTCTCCCTCCCCGCCATGGCCGCCCCCTTCGCCATCGAGGTCCCCGGCGAGGCCAACCCCCTCACCGACAACCTCCTCTTCCACGCCCTCAAGGCCGCCGCCTCGACCGACCCCGCCCAGATCCAGACTGGCACGAAGCAACTCCAACACTGGGAAAAATCCCCCCGCTTCTACCCCCTCCTGCAGTCCGTCTTCCTCGACAAGTCTCTCCCCTTTGAGCCCCGCTACCTCGCCATCATCCAGCTCAAGAATGGCATCGACAAGTACTGGCGCAAGACAGCCACAAACGCCGTCGACAAGCAGGACAAGCAGGCCATCCGCGACCGCCTGCTCGACTCGGCAGTCGACGAGGCCGATGCCCGCCTGGCCCTACAAAATGCCCTCGTCATTGCAAAAATTGTGCGCTACGAGTTTCCCCACGACTGGCCCGACCTCTTCCAGCACCTCCTCCACATCCTGCGCGCCGCCACCGACCCTGCCGCCTTCCGTCTCCACCTGCCCCGCGCGCTCCTCGTCCTCCTCTACATTGTCAAGGAGCTGTCCACCGGCCGCCTGCTGCGCACCCGCCAGAGCCTGCAGACGGTCGCCCCCGAGATCCTCTCCGTCGTCGGCTCCATCTACGTGAACAAGGTCCAGCACTGGCAGTCCTTCTTCCAGAACGGCGGCGACGACGAGGCCGGCGCAATCGAGAGCATCGAGCACAGCCTCATCGCCCTCAAGACGATCCGCCGCCTCATCATCACCGGCTTCGAGTTTCCAGGTAGGGAAAAGGACGTGCACGAGTTTTGGTCACTAACCCGCACCCACTTTGGCGACTTCCTCCAATATGTCTCGTCACAAAACAGCACCCTCGCCCCCTCTGTGTGCACACTAATCGAGAAGCACCTCATGCAGCTGTCCAAGCTCCACCTAGACATGGCCACCACCCACCCGGCCGGCTTTGTCCTCTTGCCCAATTCCATCAGTCTTGTGCGCGACTACTGGTCCCTCATCTCCCAGCTCGGTGAGACGTGGGGCTCCAAGTCGGTAGACACTGCCCAGATAGGCACAGACGGTGATGCCGACGACGAGCCTCCCATTCTCGAGCGTCTCGGTCTCAAGGGACTCCTGCTAATCCGTGCTTGCGTGAAAATGGTCTTCTACCCTACACAGACGTTCAAGTACAAGCAACAGCAGGAAAAGGACGAGCGCTTCCAGGCCACTCAGGCCATCAAGCTCGAGCTCTTGACCGATGATCTGGTCCGTGAGATGGTCTCGACCCTAGTCACCCGTTTCTTCGTGTTCCGCCCGAGCGATCTGCGTATGTGGGAAGAGGAGCCCGACGAGTGGGAGAAGATGGAAGAGGGTGCCGAGGACTGGGAGTTTGCCATCCGGCCCTGCGCAGAAAAGCTGTTCCTAGATCTCGCAAAGAATTTCAAAGATTTAATCGTTCAGCCGCTGCTGCAAGTCTTCTACACCGTTGCGAGTGAGTACCCACTCACCAGCAGTGAATGCTTGGTACTGACCCTCGACAGCCCCTGACAACGAGGACATTCTCTTCAAGGACTCGGTCTACGCGGCCATTGGCCTGGCTGCCGACATCCTCCACGACCAGCTCGACTTTGATGCCTTCATCGCCAACACGCTCGTGGCAGAAGCCGGCAAGCAGAAGCCCGGCTTTAACATTATTCGCCGCCGCATTGCCATCATCATCTCACAATGGATCGCCATCAAGATTGACAAGGACAAGAAGGGCGTTGTCTACCAGATCTACCAGCACCTGCTCGATACGAGCGACCCCCTCAACGACCAGGTTGTCCGTGTCACTGCAGGCCGGCGATTCAAGGACATTGCAGACGAGTGGGAGTTCCAGGCTGACAACTTCCTCCCATATGCCCCCACCACACTCGAGCGCCTGATGGCGTTGGTGCAGGAGGTTGATCTGCCCGACACCAAGATGGCTCTTCTCAACACCATCAGCATCATTGTCGAGAGACTAGAGCATCATGTAAGCCCTTCAAACCTGCTGCATGTCACAACTAACTCCATAGATCACACCCTACGCAAACAGCATCATAGCACTCCTGCCGCCGCTCTGGGAGCAGTCCGGCGAGGAGCACCTCATGAAGCAGGCCATCCTCACCCTCCTCACCCGCCTCACCAATGCAATGAAGGCCGAGTCTCGCTCCTTCCACGTCTCATTCCTCCCCATTGTCCAGTCTGCCATCGAGCCCGACTCGGACACGCAAATCTACCTCCTCGAAGACGCCCTCGATCTGTGGTCGTCTATCATCGCCCAGACACCGTCAGCCCCCGAGCCCACACCCCCCGAGCTCCTCAACCTCCTCCAGTACCTCATCCCTCTCTTCTCCATGGACAACGAAACCCTTCGCAAGGGCATCGAAATCACCGAAGCCTACCTCCTCCTTGCGCCCGCCGCCGTCCTCGCCGACAACTTCCGCCCCGCCATCCTCCAGGCCCTCGCAGACCTCCTCGGCACCCTCAAGCCCGAAGCCAACGGCATCATGACGCACCTCATGCAGTGCGTGATCCGCGGCGCCGAAGGCGTCGGCGGCGAGCAAGCTGTCAAAGTCCTCACCAGCGACCTCATCTCGAGCGGCTTCCTCGCCAAAGTCCTTGAAGGCCTGCACGGCGCATGGACACACCACCAGTCACACGGACCGTACCGGGAGCTGCCATCGCGGGCCGTCGACGGCGTCGTCGAGACAGACTACTTCAGCGTGCTGGCACGCATCGGGCTCGCGTCGCCTGCAGTGCTGCTCGAGGCGTTGGCGTCGGTGGGCAATGCGCCGCTGGAAAAGACGCTTGAGTGGCTGCTCGAAGAGTGGTTCAGCCACATTGAGAACATCGGCGACGGCCCGAACAAGAAGCTCATGACGCTCGTGTTGACGCGCTTGCTGGAGACGGAGCAGCCGTGGGCCTTTGCCAGGCTGCAGAACTACTTTGTCGTCTGGACCGACGTTCTCGCTGAGCTGCTCGACGGCATGGATGACCGGAGCGTCGAGTAGGTCCCCTTTCTCTCCTTACAAAACCCACCCTCCTATCTATCCACCCTTCCCCTTCCCCTCCCTCACAAGATCTACCTACCCAAACAGAACCACAAGCTAACACGCCCCTCCCACAGCGCCCTCTACTGGCCGCCAGAGCCCACGGCCTTCGCGCCCGCGGAACCCGAAGCCCCTGAGGACACGCGCAAGCGCGAGCTCATCTACTCGGACCCCGTGCACCGGCTGAATCTCGTCGCGTTTGTGCGCGAGCACCTGCAGGCGGCTGTTCAGAGCGCGGGCGGCGACGCCCGGTTCCAGGACGAGTGGCTTGCGCGCGTGGATGCTGATGTCGTCAAGGGGTTTGGCGAGTTGGGGATTATGTAGGGGGGAATTGCTGGGAGATGGGTGGGTAGAAGTGCTAGGGAGATGCACGGGAAGAAAGGACCGGTTGGGTAGTTGGTTGCATCACGGACTTGGAATGGACATGGCCATGGTTAGAGATACGGACACGACATAGACACACGACGTGGATACGTCTCGTCTGTAAGGTAGGGCGGGTTAGGGTATGGTATGGCATGGCATGCCAGGTCAGGTCCATAGCGGCCGACTCACCAACCAACTAACCAACCAACCCACCCACCCGACTAGAAACAAAAAACTACGAGTACAACAAGCACCCAAACATGCCCACATCATCCACCCCCTCACACAGCCCTTCCCCCGCCCTCCCGCCTCCACCGCAGAAACTCCCACATTGCCCGCACGACCGCCAGCCCGCTGCCCTGCGTCTCTACCGTGCGTCCGCGCCCGCGGTCGTTGGCGTCGCGGGGAGAGATGCGCCGGGCGGAGGAGAGGGGAGGTGGAGCCCTGTCGACGTCGTGGGCGTCGTCGTCAATGTCAATGTCCAGCTCGTGGAGCAGGCCGGGATGATTCCTATAGTCCACTGCGCCGTCTGTGTGTGCTGGTGCAGGCGGTACGTGGGCATGGCGCTCGGCGTCTTGCAACGAAGAAGAGGAGGCAGAATACGGCACGCTCCACGCACCGCCAAACCTCCCCTTTTCATCGCGCGTCCGCAGCGCAGCCCGCGCATTCCAAACGACCCAGTCCGCGACGGCGTCGCATGCCTGCGCGTGCCGCGCCGCAGTCTCATTGTCTGCGGCGTGCGTGCGGCCCGGGTAGGCCGGGGCAAAGGGCAAGGGCGCGCAGAAGCGGGTGAGGTGGTGGAAGAAGATGCCTTTGAAGGACTGGGCGTCTTGGTTGCACGAGGCCGACACGTCGCAGGCTTCATGGAGGATGCCGTGCGTGCCTATGGGGCCCGTGGTGGTGCGGCGGTGCGCGTTGCGCTTGTCGGTCCTCCACCCCGTTGCTTCCATTACCGCTTTGATCAGCGCGTGGGCGTCGTAGAGATATGCGCTTGCACCTGTCGCTTCCCACAGGTCGCGCAGGCCCGAGAGCACGACGCCTTGGTTGTATGTGTACAGCATCTCGTTGCGCTCGTCGCACGTGGTTTTGCTGTGGTTTGTGCGGTACCCTGAGATGTGGAAGCCATCCGTGTACAGGCCCGCGGCGTTGCGCATACCGCTGGCGTTGAGCCAAGTGTAGCCGTTGATGGCGGCGGCAAGGTATGTTGGGTTGAATGTGGGCGTGCCGTCTTTTAGAGACGTGGTACAGCCGTCTTCAACCATGTCTTGCGCCTGCTCTGGTCCATCGGCAGTGCTGTTGGTGGCGATGAATGGCTCGCAGTTCCTGTCTCCTGGAAATCTCAAGTACATGCTCGCACTCGCCGAGATGAACAGCTGGTTTGTAATGGCGTTTTTGTACGGCAGCAGGCGCGGATTCCACGTCATCCCGCCGCCGCAGAGCCGCCAGTCCCAGCCCTTTTCTGCGAGCTCATAAAAGATACGTGCGCGGTGCGCAAACGCGGGGATGAATTGTTGCGCATGCCATTCCTCTGCGGTGCCGTAGGGACTGGACGAGACATCGGACGTGTAGTGATGCGCTGCATGTGCGTTGATGAACGAGATGCTCTCAAGCCACCCCAGTACAACCCACAGCATGTCGTCGAACGCCTGCATGCGGATCGCAAAATGGTCTTCGCCAAAGTAATAGGCCGTGATCTGCGCAAAGTACCTGTTGATTTCGTTGTCTACGCGCTGCGGCTCGGCGTCGAGAAGCAGCGTATTGGCCGAGGAGCTGGACCTTTTGTAGCTATGGGAGTGCGATAAAGTGGACAGAGCTGCCGAGACATGTGTCGACATCACGGCGGCTGTCCAGTCGATGGCGGTCGTATACTTGCCGAGCCACAGGGAGAAGAAGCTGGATTGGAGGGTTTCGAGTGCGCCATGGAGGTCCTCGAGGATGCTGGAGTATATATGCTGTGCAGATTCGGAAGCTATACGTGGGTTGACTGAGGGGGGATACGGGTCCAGTACGGCCTGGTTGCCGAGCTCGTAGACCGGTGTGGATTCCTCTGGTGTTGATCAGCTACGAAGCTCGGAGCTGCCAATTACCTTACCTGGCGATGTCCTGTCTGCAAATGATAGAGAAAAGATACCAAAAAGCAGCAGCAATATCCAGACGCATCGGCAGGCAACGGTACATGGAGCCATGGCTGCGTGTACCGTGTCCTTCCACCGCAAGAGTCGTACGATTACAACAACGAGGGAGATCGCTGCAAAAGCATCCCCGCTGCTCTTGCGAGGGCGTATAACGACGTACTAGAAGACTGTCTGTACGAGTTCACCACCGACGTGGACGTGTGGCAGCGGAGGCACGGCACGGCGAGGCGCAATCCATGGAGCATCCCAACTAGCCGTTCCCGCCTTCCCTTGTCGGGCTGCCGAAAACGCAGGCTGAAATCACCCAGCCCTACAGCATATACACCATGAACTGACAGAGTCGCAATCACGTATTCGCAACAATTGCATCGTACAGCCAAAAGAGAAACGTCGTTGACGGCGATGCATGTGACAGTTCTCTGGCCGACACGACATGAGACGGGGGCTCCGAGCTTCCCCGCCATCGGCGTCACTTCGCGTGGGTCGCACGAGACGCTAGCGGGTGGGCCTCAGAGCGTGGACCACACGTGACTGTCCCATGTCCAAAAAAACTCAACACCACGTCCCGCACGCCGCAACGCAGCGTCTCGGCGACTGTAAAGTCGCAAAAAGAATGGTGAACAGAGTGGGACTCGAACCCACGCCACTTGCGTGACTAGCACCTGAAGCTAGCGCCTTAACCACTCGGCCATCTGTNNNTTGTACTGTTGCAGGTGTGCTGCTGTACTGACGATGGAAATTTCTTGATCAAATTTTCTTATAAATTTGAAGAAAATTTGAGTGTGTAGTTTTGATAGTTACCGAAATCGAGATATCTACACGGATCTGCCCATTACCGTTTTCACTGCAATGTTGAGCTGTCAAATACAAGTCCTTTTTTTCGCCTAGCCTACTGGACCCTCAGGGCAACATCAAAGTGGCAATCAATGTTGTCACTTGATTGAAAGGAATATTGAGATACTCATCGCCGGCGAAGCATTTTTCTAGCCTCAGCCATCGCTTCTGATCGATAAATTCAAACGGGAGCAAGCAGTGTACAATCTTTGGTAATCATGATATGATTTTGGGCACACACAAGCATGTGGCTGCGTGAATGTTTTTATGCTCGAGTGTGTTGATGAACGCTGTAACAATCGTTTATGCACACAACAGCGAAGAACACAAGATAACTTTCGCGGACAAAGAATCAATCCACAACGCCGCCAGACCAAGATTCTCATAACCATCTATTATGTTCATTAAGTTCCAGTAAACCCTGAATATATACAAAAAAGCCGTTACGTTAAGCTTACAGTCCCTACTCGACCTTATTCATCGTCCACGCAATGCCCTCACTCTGCACCGACCCCTCTGACTTGGCCCCGACCTTAACCGTGACATTGAACGCCTGCACAACCGGCCCGCTGCTGGCGCCGTACAAGCTGTACACGGCGGCGCTCAGCAACAGGTCCTTGCCAGCGTACGCCTCGCCGCTCAGACCCTCGGGCACCGTGGCCGAGATGGTGACGTTCTCCAGCGTGTTGGACTTGTCGGGGCCCAGGTACTCGGATGAGATGAAGGAGCCCAGCGTGCCGGGGTACCCGGGCGCCAGAGAGTAGCCCCATGCCACGGAGATGTCGGCGACGGATTGAATATAATTTTCCGTCAGGAGAGTCAGGGTGATGGTGCTGTTGGGTGCGACGGTTGAGGGAGCCTGGATGCCGTTGATGCGGGCGGCGGCGAGGGCTGCTGAGGCGAGGGAGGCGGTGATGGTTGAGAAGCGCATGTTGGTGGTGTGTCGGGATGGATGGGTGGTGTTGGGTATTAGGTTGAGGTCGAAAAAGTTGCAGTTATTGTGGTATTGTAGAGAGGTGTGGATGGAGGATTTTCATGTACAGTCTACTGCCTTTCTTATACCTCTCACCCCGTATTCCAGCAGTCGTATGTGATCCCAGCATATACCCACATGATATCTGTGGGGCACGGTAGCATCGGATTGTTTAGCAACGTCGCAAATTAGCCGACGTCCCTGCTGCGGCCTACCGGAAGCGCAAAGCCATGCTGAATTATGGCTCGGTATCTAATTTTGGACGTGTTGACCTGACGTCTTTGTACAATGAGGCTCGTGTTAAGCCGAAACCGACGTCATAGCTCGGTTCGGTGGCAAGATCGGCGTCGGCCAGCTGATTATCAGGACGCAGTGAGGCCAGCCGCAGGGCACTAGAGATTACATGTCCTAATCGACAAGGTGCCACGATATATTAAACATGTCATTGGCGAGAAGTGCAGCACGGGCGTAATAAAACAATCATTATAGGCGGTCATTTACTAGTTCGTAATTTGTGAGCATTAACAACTCCCTGGAGTAATTACCAGCATCAGCCACTACTCGGTCCTATCCTATCGCAGCGGTGAGCTACAACTCGGAGTGGTATCCACCCTTGAATTCTACACAGCGTTAACATCGTCTGCAACCACGGAACAAGAGTACTCACCCTCAAGCCACTCAACTACAAAGTTCTTCAAATACTGCTGCGCATACTGGACCTGGTAAGGTGGCAGAGTTGGCGTCGTCTCGTTGTCGAAGATGCCATTCTCCTCCCAGTGATGTACACCGTGGCTAATCAAGTGCCACGGCTGGTCAACCGTGTCGTTCTTGCTCTCAGGGTACCATAGCGGAGTCGCAGGGCGCCACGGGTCTGCGTTGCCACCAATGTGTGCAAGGCGCGGGTAGTCTACACTGAAGTTGCCATACTTGTTGACCTGCCAAACATCCGGAGGTGTGGTGATGTTGAACTGTGCACGGCAGAAGAAGGTCAGGTATTCGAGGTCAAGAGTACGCGAGATGAGAGGCTGGATATCGGCAGGCGTGTTGCCAGTCTGGATGTAGCCCCACTCGGTGCAGACCTGGTACGACCAGCTTGTGTAACCGTAGTCGGCAAGCTCAGTGTATCCCTGCAGCGCAGTGGCATTGAGCGACGTGTAGTATCGGTCTTGGCTGTAGTTTGAGCGCCTCCAACCTGGAAGAGACGTCTTGTTGACCCAGCTGATCATGTTCAAGGTGATGTTCTGGGCGAGAGAGTCGTTCTCGTATCCTGCAGCGGAGACAAGATCGGCAACGACCGGACGCAAGCTCTCTGTTGCCGGCTCTGCCTGATCAAACGACTGGGTCATGTTGCGGCAGTAGTTGTAGAAGGATGCACCGTTGATCTCGGGGTCCCAGTTGGTGCTCTGCCATCCATATACACCAGTCAGCTGGTTTGCAAAGTCCCGGTTGTCAGTGATATTTCCGAGACCAAAGGCAGTCTTGAGCGACTGGATATTGGCGTCGTTGTCATCCTTCAAGAGGTGCTTGTCGACAATGTCAATCAAGATCTGGGTGTTCTTGATGCAGTCTGGAGGACCGAAAAGTCTGATGGGCTCAAAGTACTCCCAGAAATCGTAGATGGCAGCGGTAACTCCAGAGGACGAGATGGCGCCCCAGAAAGTCTCGGGGTATACGACGCGCAAGAAGGCAGCCTGCGCTCCGGCATAAGACCCGCCATACACGACCCACGGCGTGTTGGGAGCGGTGAGATTCTTGTCTTCATGGCCCTTGAATACAACATTGCGCGCAAAGTAATCGACCTCAGCCAGCGCCTGCTCAGTCGACAAGAAGCGCAAGTTCTTGGTCGTCAGGTCTGCCGTAGGGAAACTGGTGCCGTAGTAGCGGTGCTCGAGAATGACACCGAGACCCTTTGTAGCCTTTGCCACCTGGGCGACAATTCCCTTCTGCAAGAAAGGCAGACGGCCAGCACCGTCGGTCTCGCCACCAAGGAGGACGAATACAGGGCCGCCAGGCTCGTAGTGAGTGTCGTCGAACCAGTACCTCAAGTCGAAGGTGCCATTGGAGTGCGGCTCGTACCGGGTCTCATTGTGGAAAAAGTCGACAGGAACGGAGATGTTGTACTCGGGGTATAGCAATGTGAGGTCGAGCTCGTCGTCGGCACGCTTGTGGAGACTGCGTTGCGATCTCGCCAGTTGGGCTTCGGTTTCTCTTTCCACGGCATTTCGTGGTCCAACGCGGATGGCCGCGGCCTCGAGGGCGAAAAAGAGTCCCGCAACAGCAATCGAAAAACGCATGGCAGGCAGATGGCTACGCGAAGATGCAGAGCACGGAATGTGGCGCACGAGCAAATAAATACAAGGAGGCCATGAGCAGCATGACGAAGGCAAAGGTTATACTGATAGCAGGGATTAGCTCGTAGAGCAAGGTCGACTATCGTAGTTCAGGAAGGTGAAGAGCGAACCGAACTGCCACCAGGCTCAAATGAGAAGGCGTATGCACGATCGGCGGCCTTGAACAACGGGGACTGTTGGTGTCACGGACAATGTGCTCTAAAGCGATGGAAGTGATAACCCAGACGGCCGGTATCTACGTAGTAGACGTCGACCGATGACTGCAAGAGGCGTTCGCATGCACGAGGTGTTCGCTCCATGGACGCTGGGTAGCCAATCGGGTGTCGTGGGAGCTGGCGAGCCTATCAGCGTGCACGAGTCGGTATTGAAGCCGCAGTCAGAGTAAATCCTGTCTTGTTCTCTGCATGCTACGACATGTTGAGTGCATCTTTGTGCCCAGTCACTCCGATGCCAGCCGTTGTAGCGGTGTCGGTCGGATATATACCTGGCTCACAAGCCGGGACACTTCTACTGGCTAACTATCCAACATGTGCTATCTGGATGTTGTGCAAGTCCATGCAATCGACTGCCGCAGACGTTCGAGGTTCATTGACGTACGGTCGCAGACGTTTCTACTGTTGGTGGTGCCGTCTCGTCTTTCAGATTGATCGCAGCTTTCACAGGACGATTCACATGTCACGATTGCCTGTCTATGTGTTAGATCAGCCGCACGTCAAGCCCGAGCACTACTTACAGATTGTTTGTCAAAAACCAGCCCACCCCGCGTGAGGGTGAACTGGGGAGCTTGCATTGCCTGGCCAAGTCCACACCTGGCTCGCTCTGATGTGCTACCCGTCATTTTGTAATCAGTCCCTCTTGCGGACACAATTCGCACGATGGCATCCCCGCCAACCAGACAGCACACTAGTCGTCCATGTCGTCGCCGTCTCGCCCCGGGCTTCGGCTTCTCGCTCGGCCTGCGCCGCGCCCGCTCTGCTTCCTGTCGTGATCGCGGGCTCGGCCCTTGCCAGCAGGTGGGGGGCGCACAAAGGCAAAGTCGACCGTGACCTTTTGCTCGAGCAGCTCCTCGCCGTTGGCGCCCTTGATGGCGGCCTTGGCCTCGTCGAGGGTGGGGTATTCAATGAGAATGTAGCCCTGCTACAGATTAGCTGATACAATCTTGCGACAGCGTGCGACAGCATACCTTGACGTAACCGGTGCGGCGGTCCAGGTTCATGTGGAGGTTCTTGATGGTGCCGAACTCGCCGAACATGTCCTGCAGGTCCTCTTCGGTTGCCTCTTCGTGCACGTTGGTGACAATGATGATCCAGCCCTCAATCGAACGCACAGCGGTGGCGCCTGCGACAGTGCGGGCATCGCTGGCCTTGGGGTCGGTGGTGCTGCCGTCGCCCTGTTCGGCCTGCTCGACCTGCTCAACCTGCTCAACCTGCTCGGCCGGCTCCGTCTGGTCAATGTCCATTTCTGCGTCGGCCATGTCTGCAGCTGATGCGGTTTACCGATTCGAGAGGGGTAGTGGGTGCGCGTTGGAGGGCGTGGTGGTGCTGGACGTCTCGGTGGTGCTGGTGCTGGTGCTGGTGGGCTGTCGACCTGGGCCACTTGCATGTCACCGTCAAGCTTCGTCGCCAAAACTAGCGCGCCTCGAGCGCGGTTCCAGCTCCCGCTGCACGCGTCTGACTACCGCTCTCTATCCACGTCTTCTCCCGCTGCCTACGGCCACAACAACAAGACCAAAAGCGGCTCTTGCGCTTGCTCTCCACTAATGGCGACACTTGCGTGGCGGCTCCTTGCCGGCCAGCCAGCTCTGATCCTTCTCACCATCCCTCCCTGACCCATCACATCCAACAAGTACTTGCATCATAACTAACACCACCACCACACTAGAGCGGCCCTTGCCCCGCCCGACGTCACCGTGTCGTTCACTCTCCAGATACATTCACTGCATATCCTTAGCCGGTGCTGTCCGTCATGCTCCAATTCCTCGACAACTTGATACATTACCAGGACCCGACTCTTCCTCCCTTCTCACACATTGCCTACCTCTTTATCGCAATTCTTCTAGCGGCTTCTATCATTTCCTTGCGCTCCAGCCCATAATTACATCCAAAGTCACCAGTTAGCGTCATGTCACAATTCACTTCGGTCAGTACATGTTTCTGCGTGAGAGGGCAGTCGGTCTAACTTGACAAGATTGCCATGATCGGGTGCGGAAGCATGGGCGGCGGTATGGCGCTGCTCTTCGCAGAGGATGGAGTTCATGTCGGCCTCTCCGACCCTTCGGAAAAAGCCATGGACGCTGTCATCGATAAGGCCAACAAGGCCGGCTACACGGGAAAGCTCGAGAAACACTCTGGTGAGTGCATATCCACCAGACCTCTGTTCAGCCCACTCACCATATAGACTACGATTCCCTCTGCAAATCTCTCTCAGAACCCCGTCTACTCGTTTTCTCGCTGCCCCATGGTGGCGTCGGAGACAAAGTCCTCGAGGGCCTCATGCCCCACCTCTCTCGCGGTGACATCATTCTCGACTGCGGCAATGAACACTTTGCAAACACCGAGCGCCGACAGCACAAATGCAAAGACACAGGAGTTCGGTATATTGGATGCGGTGTCAGCGGCGGCTACCAGGCAGCAAGGGCTGGCCCTTCCATGTGTCCTGGCGGTGACGAGTCCGCGCTCAAGGAAGTCCTACCACTGCTGCAAAAGGTGGCAGCCAAAGACAAAAAGGGAGACCCCTGTGTAGGCGTAATTGGAAAAGGAGGAGCAGGCCACTACGTTAAGATGGTGCACAATGGCATTGAACACGGCATGATGAGTGCCATTTGCGAAGCATGGGGTATCATGCGCAAAATGGGCATGGGCTACGAGGAGATTGGCGATGTCTTCCAGCAATGGGACTCTTCAGGCGAGCTTGTACGTCGTATCGCTGCGTCTATGTTCTTTGAGCTAACCAAGTAAACAGAGTGGCACGTTCCTCGTATCCATCGGCGCCGACCTCTCGCACAAGCGTGAGCCTTCTGACGGGACCAAATCCGACTCTCAGCAGCATCCTCTAGTCATCTCAGAAGTCCTCGATAAAGTAGTCCAAGACTTGACCGGAGAAGAGGGCACGGGAATCTGGTCCAACACCGAAGCTATCGAACTACACATTCCCGCCTTCACACTCAACGTTGCTCACGCTCTGCGTCTTGCATCCGCCTATCGTGGTGATCGTGAACGGGCAAACAAGACATTCGATGGCGGGTTCCCGCCAAACGACCTCAACATCCAAGACAAAACGGCTTTTACCGAGGACTTGAGGCAAGCAACCTACGCCGCATGCCTCGCCAGTTATATTCAAGGCCTAAATATCATTGCGCGTGCTGACCAAGTCCACTCCTGGTCAATCGACTATTCCCAAGTCTGGCAAATATGGCGCGGCGGCTGCATCATCCAAGCCGACTACATCTCAGATAACATCCTCGCACCCGTACTCAAGTCCAACCCAACATCCTCCGAGCTCAATCTCAACTTCTCCTCCGTCGTCGCAAAAGACGTCAAAAAGTGCTTCCCTGCACTGCGCCGCGTCGTGGCCAAGGCTGTCGAAACCGACCAAGTTGCACCTGCACTGAGTGCTACTTTGGAGTATTTCAAAATTTCCACAGGCACAGACTTGCCGACAAGTTTTTATGAGGCTGAGCTGGACTACTTTGGTAGCCACATGTTTGACAAGAAGGGCGACACGGACGAACAGGTCAAGAAGCCGATGGAGGGCAAGCACCACTTTGAATGGAAGCCTGCGACAAGCCAAAAGGATGTGTATGGCAAGAACTACACAATCTGATAGATTGAATTGATTACTTCACAGACAAGTAGGTAGCATGGTGGTACGTAACAATAATCTATACATTCGATATGCATGGCAATCACCACCTAACCTAGTTTGCAAACTGTCTCTACGATTCACTATGCGCGTTCCTTGAACAGGATCATAGGCCCTTTCCTGTTAGACACAAACATCTCGTATGTCTGGTACTGGCCCTCCTGACGCCGACCCGGTCTTCCATCGACGGTACCACCACCGAGCTTGTTGTTTGGGTCCTGCTTCATCTCGAACTTCCAGAGGGTCTTCGCCATGACAATCCTCATCTCCAGCCATGCCATGTTCTTACCGACGCATCCGCGCGAACCAGTCGAGAAAGCACAGAAAGCACTCTCGGCCAAAGCAACGCTCTCCTCAGTCGATCCAGCTTCGCCCACAATCCAGCGCTCGGGCTTGAACTCAAGTGGGTTTGGGTAGTAGTCCTTGTTGTAATGCTGTAATCGTTAGCGCGGAAGTCAAGTTTGCTTCTCAAAAAACTCACCATAGCCCAAAGACCTGTACTGACGCGGGATCCTGGGGGGAAAAACTGCCCATCGATGGTTGTTCCGCCGTTCATGACCTCGCGAGGCGGCTCAGCACCGACAGGGGGCGACATTCGCATAGCCTCTTGCAAGAAAGCGGTGAGATATCTGCAAGATACAATGGCGTTTCCAGACTTGATCTCATCATAGCTTCCAAACGCCGACTTGATCTCTTGTGCCAGCCTGGACTGGATTTCAGGGTTGCGCGCGAGGTAGAAGAATGCGGCCGAGAGGACAATGGCAGTCGTATCGCTGCCAGCAATGGTCAAGAGTTCGCACTCGGCGTAAAGCTCTTCCAAAGAGTAGCCCTCACCCGTATCCGGATCCTGTGCCTTGAACAGCCAGTGGAAAAAGTCTTTACGAACTTCAAAATCCGGCTTGGGGTTCTTCTCAAGCTCTTGCTGCTTCTGTGTGCGGCTGGTGAGGCACTCCTCTACGAAGGATCCCCAGTTCTTGATAGCAGGCGGCGTTGCAATAGCCATGAGCTGGTCAAGCCCTCTTGGCTTGAGCCAGATCCAGAACGAGCCTATCGGGGACCAAGCGATCTGCAATGCGTTAGCCTACAAGAGATCTGAGGCTTATGTTTTGACAGCATACCGGTGAAACCAGTTCCATGAACCCTATCATCATCTCTGGTACGTGGCGCAGCTTGCTATCCGGCTCCTTCATGTCAAAACATTTACCAAAGCACAAGTCGCCCAGGATATCGAAGACCAGGTATGTGACCTGGTCTGCCATGTTGATCGAGCTAGTCCATTCTCCTTTTTCTTGCCTCTGTTGGCCGAGCAGCTCAAGCCACCTATCGACGTTGCTCTGGATGAAAACCTCCGCACCTCGAAGGGCACTCTCGGAGAAGGCGTAGTTCAGCACACGACGCTTTCGCGCATGCATCGGCAGCGAGGTGGTGCTCCATGTGTTGACCGAATCAACTGTTCGTGGCCAGACGGCGTAGTATTCGTTCTTCTTCACATTGCCTTTCGGGCCGAATATCTGCTTGTAGGCAGTTGGCGTGTTTATGCAGATACTGTCAGGCCTGTACCGGAATTCGGGGCCTGGAAAGTCAGATATCACTACCAACTATGGACTGAGGTCCTGAACTTACCATACTTCTCCTGCAGCCTAAGAAGCCAGATATGCCGGTCTTGGTTCTTCGAATGCCACCACGAAGGAATCGTGGATATCTTGGCCCAGAAGGGACCCGGATACTTGGCCAGAGGATGAAAGTACAACCTGTGGGCAACAGTCACAGCCGCGAACGAAACAAGGATCGACACACTCAATGCAAACACATTGGGATACGAGAATCCATCTCCCACAGCCTGGAAAGCCATGATGGGTTAGGAAGGTTGATGGAAAACCACGGGGAGCATCCTGCAGGAAATACATATACGCGACTTGGGATACCCGCTTTCTCCTGGCACTAGATTCGCATATCTCGGCTGTACACGCGTTGCGGATGCGTGACAATAGGAGCTTTGGAAGGATGCTAGTCCTGCTCAAGGTGATAACTGACACGTTCGTAGGAAGGAACCTAGCTCTAATCAGCTGCATAGGCGTTGGCCAAATGCTCTCCACGAATGGTAGAAGCAGAGGGATGCTCCACCGACCCTCTCTGCCAAGCGAGGAAGACGATCCTTCGCGGATAATACAATGGGCAGTACGGCATTGGTTCACGCCACGCACATGGCCCACGTTGGCGCAAAGGCGCCTTTGTTCCCGCATCCGCCCGCACGAGGGACGGAAGCAGCCAGCATGCCGCGTTGCCTGTCAGCGGCAGGGAGGGGACTTGTCGTGTGTCATTCGCTTGCTGCCGTGAGATTGACTCGGATGACCAGGGTCGCAAAACTTGGCCTCGGCACCACAAGTTTTTGTCATGCACCAAGAACCCCCAAAACGCGAACCAGGATCTGCCAAACGCATTGGTCTTTTCGCCCGGGCCCAGTGCCCAGTGTCGGCAGAATTCCGTGTTTTTCTTTCCGCGGGCGCCACAGCCGTCCAGCGACCTCACCGGTCGTGCGTGGACGCCCAAACGGTACCGGATTTGCTTATCCTCACCACAAACACTACTTGACTCGGCACAGTTGACGCGGAAGCTAGGCAACTCCCATTGTGGAGCAGAGTGAGGGATGCCCAACTAGCTATTAGGTTCCTTGCGTCCGCTGCCGCGATCTCTCATATTGGTAGAATGATCAGAGCTATAGATCAGCATGTGAATCTTTGGTCCCGCGACAAATGAAACATTGCCTTGCTTCTGGTTGTAGGATTCTTCCGACCCGTATACATACGTAATTCTTGACTGCCCTGACTCGGGCAGGTGCAACGGCTCTTCATGCAGCACCCCTATGCATGCAGATGTTACTTGCTGCATCCTTCGAGAAAATACGGAGAAAAGGAGCCTTCCAGCATTGTATATCATTGCAAATTTTGGAACGGCCTGCTGTTGGGGCGGCCCGTGACCAGGGTCCAATTCAACCATATGTGCTTTTTCCCCCGGTGGCCACTCATCCCAAGGGGACGATCACCTCTACTTGTACGTGCTGACTCGAGATCCAAGGTATCCGGGTAAGCGCATCGCTCGTTTTGGAGAACACACGGAGCACATACGTCTCTCAGGGCAGCTGGAGCGTACCTGTAACGTTAGCTTTTGCCCTGGTTGTTGGCTGCATGCCGCAGTCCGCGAGCAACCAAACACCTGGAAATGATGGGCAAAAGACTATTGGCATTCACAGTCTTTGCTGGCCGCCTAAATTGTGCTCCCATGTCGCGTCGCCTTGCCAGGGTTTTGGCACTTCACGTTTAACTGCTGCGACCCAGTCAAAGCACCCCCAGATTTTCCACTTAGTCCTAACATCATTTTGCTCCCCACCCACACCATGGCCGAAGAAGAGAGCCTGGCTTCCTACCACGCTCGCCTGCTGGGCGCGGCCGTGTCGACGTATGCCATCATCAACATGCTCGTCCCTTTGAAACTCTGGTGTAGAGTGCGGTCAGGAGGCTGGCGCAACCTGGGCCTGGACGACTGCCTCACAGTGCTTGGATTACTCGTCGCCCACGCTTTCAACCTGACCTGTTTGATCGGTATGCTCTGCTACAATTGACGCTTTGATGGAGCCCGCTCTAACAAGACCAACAGGCATGTGGCCAGCCTTGAGCGTTCACATAGCGGAGCTGATGGCTCGCCCGGATGGCATAGAGATCATCACCAGATTCCTGAAGATGGTGTTCATCGGCCAGCTCCTCTACACGTTCGGCGTTGCAGTTAGCAAGTTTGCAATCCTCGCTTTCTACTGGAGACTGTTCTCGGTCACGGCCCGCGTCCCAATCTACATCATGTCGTTCGTCGCCTTTGGGTGGCTCACTGGAATTGTTAGTGCACACTTGTTGATCTGATGAGACCCCACTAACATGGTTCAAAGTGCTTCTCAGTCATATTCGCCTGCGATCCCGTAGCGGCAAGCTGGGACATTACCATCGCGGAAAAGACTTGTCTCAGCACCAAGTCGATTTATCTCGGAGGCTCAGTGCCAAACGTCATCACAGATGTCATTCTCATCCTGATGCCCCTTCCCTATGTCTACAAGCTACAAGCTCCCCTCTCGCAGCGACTGCTGCTCAGCGGCCTCTTCATGCTCGGCATCTTCATCGCTGTCGTATCATGCGTCCGCCTAATCATCTTCATGTCCATTCCTCTCGACGAGGGCGACATAACCTACCACTTCCGGGAGATCATCGTCTGGTCCTGCGTCGAAGTCAACGTCGGCCTAGCCTGCGCCTGTCTCCCCAGCCTCAAGCCCGCGCTGACCCTCCTGGGGCTCAACCGCATCTTCGGCTTCACAGACTCACGCAACCTCTACCCCAGCTCGTCAGGCGGACGCAGTGACAACATCTTCAAGTCGTCTGGCACCGAAGGCACCGACCCAGGCCTGCCCCGGAAGCCGCGCAAGAAGGGCGCCACGGGCGGTCTGTTCTCCACCATCGCGGGCATCACGCGTATGGAGGACGACGAGGAGGACGGCTTCCACTTAACGAACAACGACGTGCACGGGAAGACGACGGCTGAGGTCCGCCATGGCAGCGTGGCGACGAGCCGGGACCACTCTGACAGCGGCTCGCACGACGGGCCGCCGCCCATGCCGAACAGCATCAACGTGCAAAAGGACTGGACTGTCAAGATGGAACGACAGGGCGTCTGAAGTCTTTTATGTGAACATATAAAAAGGAACGGAAGGTATAGACCATACATCTGCATCTGCATTGCTAGCGAAAAAAGTGGCGTCTTGTTTTCTAGTCCATGAGCTGTTGTTCATGCTCTTTGTATTTGTACTCCAATACATGATATTACGACAGTTGGTTTGCCAGAGCATTACCTTTGACCTTGAGATACTGAACGTCTGTTACATCAGCACAAAACACCCAAATACGTAAAGGTTGCCTTCAATCCTTGCATGAGATGAAGTCGGAGAATTTTTTTCCCAGGACGCTGATTGGATCCAGCATTGCGCCTGTCTATAGGCCGGATCCTGCATAGTTGATCGGGAAGATCGGATATAAGCCTATATGTCTTCGATACCACAGACGCCTGAACGATAGTAAGTCTTAATGGCCTCAGTATATGCACAGCTTTGTGTTGCAATTCCGAAATCTGACATTCCTTGGATGAGTGTACGTTGAATAAGGTTGATGCGCCTAACCAGGTAGGTCATGTCGAATGGTGTCTCTTAGGCACCCGGCCGGCTTGCTTGGCAAACCCGTTGACCGAAGCGGTTCCCGAGCTCGGCGTCTCGTTAATCCACTGTCACTTACCTTAAATCATGCTTAGTTTCAGCAGTTGCTAATAACAAGGTCATTCGTCAGTTGCTTGAAGTCGGTTTCCCTACAGATCATAGCTGTGGATCATGAGTTTCCTCGGTGTTGTGCCATTGTTCGCCAACGTCGGTACGTCGCATACTTTCGAGGACTTGGACCAATATTAACCCTCTGGAAAGCTCTAACGGTCGTCTCCCGGATCTTGACGTTTCCTTTCAGAAGCGTTCGCGCACCGACACTCTACAAGGACGTTCTTAATGCCGCGATTCGCTGCATGCTCCAACGCCTCACTATCGCCCAATCACGTTACTTGAACCTGAGCACGAGCGCCCAGTACATCAGGTCGCACTGCAAGCCCCAAGGGATTGGCCCGGCGACAGTCAGGCTCAGTACCGTTGATGGTGAGGTTCCGGCCCATTGGATAGGTAGGCCCGATGCTGAGGTGGTCGTACTGTACCTGCACGGTGGGGGCTACACACAACCAGCAAACGAGGGCGGCTTCCGCTATCTCGATCGGCTTATCAGGGATCTGAATAGCGATCAGAAATGCCGTTCGGTGTCGGTGCTCATGCTCGCCTACACACTTGCCCCTGAAGCTGTATATCCAACACAGCTCAGGGAGACTGTTGCGGCGTTGTCGTACCTCATCAATGACCGCCTGCCATCGAATATCATCATCGCGGGAGACTCGGCCGGAGGCAATCTAGCCATGTCGCTCGTCTCGCATCTTCTCCATCCGCGCCCGGACGTGCCCGTTGTCAAGCTAGAGGCGCCGCTCGGTGGACTCGCTTTGATCAGCCCCTGGGTGAGCTTCCGAACCGACTATCCGAGTTTTGCAAACGAGACGCTGGATATGCTCGCACCTATCGCACTGCGCGTATGGAGCGCCATGTTACTCGACAAAGCAAACCCTGCCGACCCTGAGGCTGATCCCGGCCTAGTGGGAGGTGACGCTTGGACCGAACCTTGCTCGAACGAAGCGCCCTGGTGGAACGGCCTGGATGGTGTGGTGAGCGACGCGTTCATTTGGTACGGCGGTCATGAAGTTTTTCGCGATGCGATTCGTGAATTTGAGGCCAAGTTGAAGCAGGGCTGGAAAGAAGGCGGCGGCGATATGTCTCGTGTTGTATTCATGGAATCAGCTGGGGAGGCCCACGTCGCATTGATTGTCGATATTATGATGCCCGGAGCGAAGAAGAGTGATGCGCAAGTTGCGATTGAAGAGTGGTTCGGAGCACGGTTGGAGAAGTGAGCCATGCCTTGACAAGCAACTTGCCAAGCTTTGTAGATTCTCGCTTGCCGCTTGGTGTCAGTTAGATAGGTAGCTAGCTGCCACGGAAATTTACGTCGATGCCGCCTTGATTTGTTGTACTCGAGTAATTTCGCGCCGCTATCGTTGCCGGCGCTATTGTCGCTGTCTCAAGGGTGCTTTG
The DNA here is from genome assembly GCA_019775935.1 of Neoascochyta sp. HWLR27. NCBI lineage: Eukaryota > Fungi > Ascomycota > Dothideomycetes > Pleosporales > Didymellaceae > Neoascochyta > Neoascochyta sp. HWLR27. Next base: position 234,069 of record WODD01000221.1, read on the forward strand.
CAACTGCCGGTGATGGTACCGCCTAGACTCGCTGCTCTAGATGCCCACCGACGTCATCAGTCGTTGAGGTCTTCCACTCTGATACCTGCATCATCGATCCTAGATGATTGGTGAGATTTCGCATGATAGGTAGCGTTGTCAATATGAAGCAACATGATGTTGACGGACTAGGTGCCTACTTATCAAATGATCTGCTGCCGACGTTCCGCCATTCGACAACAGTCCAGCTGCAGGGGAAGCGTTATGCTCGTCGACAACTGCAGCTTATTTGGCAAGATTCATTGGAACGGCGTAGAAACTTACGTGTCTTGAGGGATTTTTGGGCGCGGAGATCTCCACGCATTTCCAAGGTATTCGGCTCACGTGACGGGGCTGTGTAAAGCGTCTGCATGTGCGATGCTACATGGTCGTCGCCAAGTCCATTCTGAGTGGCCCTCAAATTCGCGCACATGGCCCTGTCCGCCTTTTCAGTTACACGCCAGAGCGGAGCTGTCAAAGTTCAATGGACGAAGATGTCTTCGCTCTCTACAGAGTTCACGGAACGGACGACTTTCCATTCTCTGTCAAGGATTACCAGCACTATGTATTTGGCGATGACAGGCTAGCGCTTCGATTTGGCACAGACCTCGCTAAAGCCTTCATTGCACATGGCCCTGGATCCACGACGACGGTTTTGAGCGATCAGAGTCCCACAAGCAACCTCGCAGTTGCCGTTCTATCCGGTTACGTTCCCACAGCCACTCACAGCCTCCGCAACCATTTCTCCAGCTATCTCAACCAATACCTGGTCTCAATCAATGCAAAGCCAGCAGTCAAGACCGATATCCATGCCGAGGCAGGCTCACAGGCCGGTGGAGCAAAGGTTTACAATGTCGACCGGGGGCGCATCAGTGGGAGATCGATCATCATATTGGGCGACATCCGTTTGAGCCGAAGCCAGGAAGATCACGTCAAACAATCTTTCCGGAGCCTCCAAATCGAAAATCCAATCACCTTTGTATACTTGGCCTCCATCTCGAGCCCAGCGAACTCGACCACCCTGGCGCCAATCCTCAGCCTGATTGTCAGTCCCGCGATCAAGGATGTGGAGAGCATAGCCCAGGGACACTCTTTCGCCATGAACGAATGCTTTGTTCGCTTCATCCTAGGACGCGACGAGGAGTATTTCTGCAGGTTTTTGCGACGGCAGGACGATGCCTTTGCACGGTTGCTGCTCGACTACTCTATCGGCGGGCATTATTACGAAGACGAACTATATCAGCCGAATGTCAAATTTCTGCAGTGGGAGATTAGAGCGCGCGATAGCATCTAATTGGGGAGCAAGTCGCGTGAGAAAAGCTTCAAGGGGACGCGGGGAATCTCATTGACGGTGCTCTCTTGGTGTAGAGCAATGGTAAGGAGCAGCGGTTTTTGTACCTTAAAATGTCCAAGTCCTAACGAATCAAATTGTAACAAACATGTACCTCGATAGCTAAACTAGGTGCTTTCCCCCGCATGTGATCGACGGCCGCAGTAAGCAAACCCTCAGCCCTAGTACAGCTCGCGTCTCGGGCAGCGACTTGGGGTCAAAAGCCAAAAAGCTTGTCGGTGCTTGGTGTTCCACAAAATATGGGTAAGGAATAGGCATGTCTTGTAGTCCCTCATATTGACTGGTTGCTCTCGACTGAGCGAGCCTCACGCGTTTTGCCTCGTCATGTCACAAAACGAAGAGTTCTTTTTGCGGAAAACGGTCGAGATGGTGTCTGGTGCCGTCTAGATACCTAGTACCTAGCATCTCCTCTACTGTAGCGATCAACGTAGCTTTGCGATAGGCGACTATATGAAGCCCGGGAAACCCGGAATTGCTACCACACGGCCTATTCAAAGGTCCTCGGCTTATGATGCGATCAGGCATGGTCGAGATTTCCGTTAGGCATACCTCGATCCAACGTTTAGGCATAGCCTGGATGCGGCTGAAATCATTTAGTGGAGAATATGAGCTTGACAAAAAGCTTAATCTCTATATAGCCATGTATGATGTCGATGCCGCGCACTCCAGCTACGAGATCCGTTACCAATGTGGGAGTGGGCTGGAAAAATGCGTAGTGGGCCGCCACTAGACACGTCTGTGGCTTGTGCGCGCCACAACCTCCTTACAGCCGCAGTATGATCGACAGACATCGCAGCGCGTGGTTCGTTTTGAAGAGTTCTTTGGATAGCATCTACAGACTTTCAGACGTAGCTGCTGCATGTCAATAGGTACTGATAATGGGCAGGATGGCTGCCGATTTCCTCTCGAGGCTAAGCTGTTACGTGAGCAGATGGGCGGTGGGGGCAGATACGACGTCATAGTGCCGAAAGATGCGAAACGCATGTATGCGCACAGCACGTTCCGGGAAGCCTTCAATCAGGACGGGAAGATACGGCGACTAGGTATGCGGCGGGACTGGTGAATGCTCCATGTGAGAAAACCTCGACATCATTGTTCTCCACGCCATAAAAGCTTGTTCTCATGCAGAGCATCATCAGCCCTACATAACACACACATCTACCTCACAGTTGACTCTTGGGAACTACAACATTGCCAACATGTCATCCAACGCAAACCAACAGAAAAACGCCAAGTTCGGGCACCTGCCGCTCTCAACCTCTGGCCCTCAAGAGACCACATTGACTGTACACAATACCCTTCAAAATATCTAGCTCTTTACTGATATTCATAGGGAAATGCCCTTCTCCGAACCCCATACTTCAACAAAGGCTCTGCCTTCTCAAAAGAAGAGCGCACAAATTTTAAGCTCCATGGACTCTTGCCAGACAACATCCAAACTCTAGACGAGCAGGTGCGCCGTGCATACGAGCAGTACAAGTCGAGTGGAAGCGATATCGCGAAGAACACGTTCATGACGAGTCTGAAAGAGCAGAACGAAGTGCTCTACTACAAGGTAAAACATGACTTGAGATAGCTTCAAAACTGAAGTCAGCTGACAGCTGTGCACAGTTGATTCTCAGCCACCTCAAAGAGATGTTCTCCATCATCTACACACCTACCGAGGGCGAAGCAATAGCAAACTACTCGAGTCTATTTAGGAGACCTGAAGGGTGTTTCCTTAACATTGATGACGCAGACCGGGTGGAGGACGACCTCAGGCAATGGGGCAAGCCCGAAGACATTGACATTATTGTCGTAAGCGACGGAGAGCAGATCTTGGGTATCGGTGACCAAGGAGTTGGTGCCATCCTTATCAGTGTGGCAAAGCTGGCTATCTACACACTATGCGCGGGCATCCACCCTTCAAGAAGTCTGCCAGTAGTATTGGACTGCGGCACGGATGTAAGCAGATATGTCTACACTCTGTACTGCCGTTACTAACGATGCATCAGAACAAAGACCTCCTCGACGACGACCTGTATCTCGGACTGAAAAAACCGCGAGCTCGCGGCGAGGAGTATGATCAGTTTGTGGACAAATTTGTCCGTGCTGCTAGGAAGCACTACCCGAACGCATACATCCACTTTGAGGACTTTGGATTGAACAATGCACGACGCATTCTGGACAAGTACACTCCCGAGATCTCCTGCTTCAACGATGACGTACAGGGCACTGGCTGTGTCACTCTAGCTGCGATTATGGCGGCTTTCAAGGTCAGCGGAGTGAAGTGGGAAGATGCTCGTTTCGTCATGTTCGGATCTGGCACAGCGGGCACAGGCATTGCGGACCAGATCAAGGGTGCTATTTCAGAGCGCACTGGAAAGTCGACTGAGGAAGCTGGCCAGCAGATTTGGTGTGTCGACAAGCCCGGTCTTCTTCTCAAGAGCAAGAAAGATGAGCTCACACCAGCTCAAGTCGGATATGCCCGGGAAGACAGCGAGTGGGAAAACAAGGAACACGGCGATCTCTTGTCGGTCATCAGGGAGGTCAAGCCCCACGTGCTAATTGGCACATCGACACAGGCAGGCGCCTTTACAGAAGATGTCGTCAGGGAGATGGCAAAGCATGTAGAGCGCCCAGCCATCTTCCCATTGTCGAACCCCACACGACTTCATGAAGCAAAGCCCCAAGATCTCTTCGACTGGACTGATGGCAAGGTGCTGGTTGCCACCGGGTCGCCGTTCCCTCCTGTTAAGCATAACGGAAAGGAGTATGAAATCGGTCAGTACCCCATCCTGAGAATTTAAGAATGAATGTACTGACAACTTTCAGCCGAATGCAACAACTCCGTCACATTCCCCGGTATCGGTCTGGGTGCCATCCTCTCACGCACCCGCCTCCTCACACCCGCTCTCCTGGTCGCTGCGGTGCAAGCTCTGGCCGCTGCAGCCCCGATCGTCAACGACACAGGAGCCGGCCTTCTACCTGACGTCGAGAACGTGCGAGAAATCAGTGTTCAGATCGCCAGGAACGTCATCAAGAAAGCGGTTGAAGACGGTCTGGCGCAGCAAGATGGTATCCCCACCAACGACGACGATTTGGAGGAGTGGATCCGTGAGCAGATGTGGACGGCCGAGTACAGGCCGCTGAAGCTGGTTCAGGAAGGAGATGCGCATGCGAAGGGCGAGGCGGGGCCCGGGAGCCAGCAGAGGGAGGCGACATATTAGATGATAATGTTCAGGTTTCGTATGAGAAGCTCCTAATTGATATAATGTAATGAGTCAGCGTACTTCTGCTGTGTTCGGGGTATCTATTTTCGTTTCAATGCATCTCGCATTCATTTAAGCGCCCGTGGGTTCACTGAATTGAACGGGAAGAGTCGACCCATCTCAACCTTCACGCTTCAAGGCATCTTGTATCCGTGCCTTTCAATACATCTAGCTTCGAGTTTCAATGCATCTCGCCCCTGTGACCAAGGTCGCTACCTGGTTGGCTCAATCTTCAAGCATCAGACTCACAACACATGCGAGACAACCTGTGGGAGTTTTTTTTACAGGCGCATCCATTTGCGTGCAGCTACTAAGATGGTATATATGCTCTCCGCACAGCCACCGTGCCGCTTCGCCATACCATTGTTTGATTGGCCTCTGGCAATCTTCGTACCCACAGCGGTTGGACTTATTCATTTTAGTTTTGACGAAAGTCTTCTCATATTTCTTTGGCTCGTCGATTGAGTTGCCAACGTTGGCGGAACTAACATAAAACTGGCATAGATAAACTTAGGCTGTACCACAATCCCAAACATTTTTAGTGGAATTGAAGTCTTTCTGTTCGCAAAGCTTTGGCTTGTCAGACCTTACTTTGTTTTTCTTCGTTACATCTTAAATTGCCTGACCACCGAAAGATCAACTTCACTTTCAGAAGTAATCCCCGTAATACGTTAAGAGGGTATTCAAAAGCTTTAAATCAGAGAGTATGTAGTACGCGTTAATTGAGACGGGAGAATTTGACAAGCTTTCATAGGGTTGCTTTCATCTCTATTGGGAACCTACAGCAATCACACTATGTTACAAATCATTAAAGGGCCGTGAAGTTCCTTGACTGACTATCAAATAAATAGTCGTATATATTAAGTTGAAGCAACTTGCTTATATTACCGATTTGTCGTTCAAATTTGTGTTAGGTAGCTGGGAGGGATTCAGTCAACCTCCTGCTGATATATAGTAAATAGTCGTAAATATACCTCGAAGGTATTCAGTCAAATTGCTTCTGATGCACCAAGACTCTAAAGGCGATTAACTAATCTGTTGGGACCATAAGGGATCAAACCCACGAAGGTTGACCGACAGGCATAACAGACCGACCACAATCAGGACTAGTGTTGGTTACACCCGTCGACCTACAAAGTCTGCCTCCACGATAGAACTGAAGCAATCAATCTTCTACCGACCCAATCGTTGCAACGNATTCATCACTCATACCTTTGCCCTATCAACATAATCACTTATCCTCGTCTCTTAATGCTACATTCCTACAATTAAACTAAGTGTTTGAAAAAAGATGTGCAGCTGTAGATAAGAGGCAGCTCCATAGTTCTGTGAATTGAGATTCTTATCGTTGGCTTCACTAGTTGACACAGGCTGTGTGAACGAGAGGCAACTCTTGAGTGCGCCAACAACAGCTTTTTTGCGTCCAATTCCAAGCCCCCTTCGTCACCAGAAACGTTCAATAAAGAGAAACATCTTCTCACTAGGATGCGCTGTGCTGCCTCACGGTCCCCAGCCTCAGCAGCACGCAGCCCATGAGTGACGCGGATAGGTAGCGGCGTCATCCAAGACCACAGTGAGTATCAATAGACTCGACAGCGACAGATCGTGCGCAACTCACATCTAACACGCGCTCCCAGGATACTCAGACGTCTCCCAAACTCACTTCTTTCTACATCGATGGTGGCGACGGTACCGACATATAGGCACGCGCGCACCACTAAATTCCCAGCGCTTACCTCCGTGGACACATTTGGTATCAACACTAATGTCAAGTCTGCCATGTCGAAGTTTGATCGATACAAAAGATTACGCTTGAATCCAGAGCAGCATGCCCAAGAATTCCATACAGTTGTTTGGCCTGTCTACTCTAGACGCGCATCCAACTTCTTTAAACGTCTGCCATATCAAAACTGGCGCTGACGGAGACATGGTCATGGATGGGGCGGATTAGGAATTTGCATTGGATGGGTCGTTTGGAGGCATGCTCACCTAGTAACTAGCTATGCACCCACCTAGGAGATACTTGACTTGTTGCTTCTGTTGCTGTACCACGAGCCGTGCATCTATGCAGGAGGATTTTAGCCATCTTATCCCCGCTAGACATTCCGGGGTTGACGTTCACTCAGAGTATTCAATTAGCTTGCTGCTACTCGATAAACTCTGAAGATGATGGCGCGGCATCCTTCAGCACCACAGAAAGAAGGTCCCGGTATGCCGGAGATGTTACCGGATCTGTTTTGAATCCTTTCGGTAAACAAACAATCACGAGGACTTACGAGCCGTAAGTAAGCGTGACGATTAGTCGTAAGCTGCTCAATTCCTCATCGAAGGTGGCGGTTACGTTCAGCCTTTGTGATCGATCATGGGTAGCCGCGGTAATCGCGATAGCGGCAATTCCAGAAGATGGATTGTCTTTCCAGCCAACACTTTTGCGCTCTACTTCGGCTCTATCCACATCGGTCATTAGTTTCTATAGTCGCGCGGTGCTTCTTCAGGTTGCGACTTCTTCCAGATCCCAGGACGGTCCATTCAGCTGGTTTTCCAGACACGATCGTGATCGACAACAATCTTCGTAAAGGTGTGCTCGTCTGACAGCAGGAACAGAGACAGGAGGCGCGCGTGACTTCTACAACCGTAATCAACACGTCTCACCTCGCGAAGGTCCCTTGTCAAGATGTCTCTTGGCCACATGTACATGCTGAGGCGAGTGGGTGGAGAGGAATAGGTATTCGGCTCCCCCGCATGAGAGGCAAGTCTGTGCCGCGTCTAGCTCGACGCGCAATTTCAGTCGCCCGGCTCTCATCCACAACATTTGATGATACGATCACGACAAGCTTACTCAATTCGTGGGAACGCTTGTCATGATGAGACCTTGTTATCCTGTACCGCGTACCAAGCCCTTGGCTACCATCGCACACGAATCGCAGGGTACTCGAATAGGCAGTTGGATATGACAAGGACTTGGCAACGCTGGGCAACACCAAGTGGCTGTATGGAAGCATTATCGCGGCTTATCTATTTGGTCTTAGCAAGGGCTTGGTATCTCTTTTCCGAACAACTCAACGGCGGGCTGTGGTAACATGGGCGGAAGGGTGGCGTTTCCATTAGTTACCTTTCTCTTACTTTTCTTATCCTAACCCGGGGGTCTAGTCGCGTCTGGCCTTCTACCACAGTGTTGGGCTCCTGAAAACATGGGCTCCTGCGGTTCTTCGGTTGAGAGAGGGCTTGGTACTATTGTCTTGGACACCTCAATCAAGCAATTCACCTGTGATAGCTCTCGGGGCTGGCCAGAGTGTGTATCACGTGACAGCCCTTGGCGAGGTTTCCGCCCATCACCAGCCAAAGCGATTTGAAGACCTTACCATTTACAGCAGGACCTCCGGGGTCGTCTACAACCGCTAAGGCACCCTGGTGTAACTCTTTGTTAATGTGTGGGCTTGGTTTGGGGCACTGTGTACATAGTATATAGGGGGCTGTCCGCCGACCATTCAGTCGTTAGGTTTAGGTTTGTTCTCTTCCTCCAAATTCTTGAATACCTCCCTGCTATGGCGACAAAAGCTAGTCTCGAGATCACAAAGGGCGCGACCGTCCTCGACCCGATCCCACTCGACGTGAGCGAGAGCAATTCTGTCAAGGATGAAAACGACATGTTGCTGGGCCCTTATCCTACAGAGGAAGAATGGGCAACGCTTCCTCGTGTTGCCGGCCGCATTCCCTGGCAGGCATGGACTGTTGCCTTTGTCGAATTTGCTGAGCGTTTCTCGTACTACGGAACCTCGGCTGTCTTCGTCAACTTCATCCAAAAGAAGCTCCCCCCCGGCTCTTCCACCGGTGCTGGATTTCTCCAGCAGCCTGGTTCTGGCGCTCTTGGTATGGGGCAGCGTGCCTCAACTGGAATGACTACATGTATGCTCCCCACCTGATTTTCACTCTAAACTCATACTGATCTTTACAGTCAACCAGTTCTGGAGTTACTTCACTCCATTGTTCGGTGCCTGGATAGCGGACGAGTTTTGGGGCCGTTACAAGACCATCCAAATGGCTAACTGGATCTCGATTGTCGGTCACATCATTCTCATCTTCTCCGCCATTCCACAGGTGATCGTAAAGCCCAATGCCGCCCTGGGTATCTTCGCAGTTGGACTTGTCGTCATGGGTATCGGTACTGGCGGCTTTAAATCCAACATCTCCCCATTAATTGCCGAGCAAAATAAGAACCAGAGAGCGTATGTACGGGTCAAGAAGAACGGGGCTAAGGAGATTGTCGATCCTGCCACCACCACCGCCCGGATCTACCTCTACTTTTATTTCCTCATCAACATGGGCTCACTGACTGGCTCCGTGGCTATGGTTTACTCGGAGCATTTTGTCGGCTTCTGGTTGTCCTTTACTCTGCCGACTATATGCTACTGTGCCTGTCCATTTGTGCTCTTCTACTTCAAGAAGCAGTACAAGCTGTCGCCCCCTACCGGCTCTGTCATGGGAAAATCCTTCAAACTTATTCGATTCGCAGCGAAAAAGAGCGACCGAAAAAACTTTCTTAAAGACCCCGAGTTCTGGGAACGCATCAAGCCTAGCGCCGTGGTCGCTCGCGGCGAGGCCCTCCCAGCTTGGATGACCTTTGACGACGCGTGGGTAGATGAAGTCCGTCGTGGTGTTCTTGCATGCAAGATCTTTTTATGGTTCCCTCTCTTCTTCCTGGTTTGTTTACCTATTCCTGTTCTTGTTGTGGAAGTATTCGTGTTGTGGTGGTGGCGATGAATTTACCACCACCCCCACCCCCACCACCACCATTGCCACCACAGAAAGCTAACTTATATACAAGGCATACAACCAAATGAACAATAACTTGGTATCTCAAGGTTTGTTATGGCCTTTCGGGACTGACCGAGTTATGCTGACATTTTCCAGCTGGAACTATGAGACTAGGGGGTGTTCCGAACGATATTGTGGCCAAGCTCAACCCACTTACGATTCTCGTTTGTACCCCTTTTAAGCCAATCTGTTGTACCGAGAATTTTTCTGACCGTAAGACAGATCATTGTTCCGATCCTAGACTTCATTGTCTATCCCTCCCTTCGCAAGGCCGGCGTCCGCCTATCTCCCATCAAGAAGATCGCGGCTGGATTCTGTTTAAGTTCTCTGGCCATGGTTTCTGCTTGTGTCATTCAATACTACATCTACAAGATGTCGCCTTGCGGTAACCGAATTAACGAGTTAAGCAGTCCCGAGGTAGACTGCAGTGCGGACATCTCCGTCTGGGTTCAGATCTTCCCCTATGGTCTTGTTGGTATGGGAGAAGTGCTTGCATCCATCACCAAGCTTGAGTAAGTTGTTTATCACACTATACAGTATGTATGATTCCAAGACTAACATACACAGGTACGCCTATACCAAGGCCCCTAACAACATGAAGTCCACCGTCCAGGCCATCGCTCTCTTCACATCCGCCGTCTCGGCTGCGCTTGGCCAGGCCCTCGTTGGTCTTTCTGAGGACCCTCTTCTTGTGTGGAACTACGGTTCTGTTGCTGTGGTTGCCATGTTTGGCGGTATTGGCTTCTACGTTACCTTTCGGAAGGCCGACAAAGAGGAAGATGCCCTGAACAGCTTGAAAGAGAGTAAATTCATCGGCAACAACCATAACATCGCTGTCGAGCAGGATATCGAGGCTCATACTGTTAGGGATGAGAAGAACGAGAAGGGAGCTCTGAACTGAAAGAGCTTTGTCGAAGCTGAAGAAAGATGTGTGTTCACAAATTAGTTCTGGAGACTTCGGATTAAATAACTTAGTGAAGCAAAAAGCATTGCTATCACCTTCTCTAGAAAGGGTCCCTAAAATTCTTGTCAAGACCGCTATGATTTAGCATGCTAAAAATTATCACAACAACTAGTTAACTAGTTACTAAATAAGTCAGGGTGTTGGCAGGTCATGCACAGGTCTTTAACACAGTTATTCATCGATGTCTCTTGATCGTAAATACATATATTGGTGGTGTCTTGTTGTTCTGTTCCTCCGGACACGTCACGCGAAAGTTCTTCCATGCTTGTGTTACACACAACGCTCCGTGTAACCCAAG
>WODD01000221.1:244784-265232 GCA_019775935.1 Neoascochyta sp. HWLR27
CAGGGTTCATTTATTTGACAGCAGTAGAAAGTGAACTTAATTCCTACCAGCTATCTGACGCGTTTCAGAATGATAAAGCCATCTTATAGACAAACTGCTCAAATCAAGCTAAAGTGAGAAGGGCAATTTACATTGAGATTTGTACTCCATTAAGCGACCAGAAGTCAGGTCTTTGCCCTATGAAGACCGTAGAACTTTGTAGCATTATGCTTAAACTCCGCACCTGACAATAGACACGCGCCGGCATCCTAGCTCGCATATTACAGAGATCACAGATAAAAGCCATCAAGCTCTGAGTACCTCCCCAGCGCTTAAAGATATTAACAGGATACTAGCATTCGGGTATGTACTAAACCCCTCCACAGACCTACACAATTGACAACTGTAATGTTGAGTTGTATACTCAGTCACTCCACAGACCTCAAGCATCAAGAGGATTGGTTGACGATGGCCTGATTTTTCTACAATCTCAGAGATAGTCTCCCTAATCCTGAGAGGCTTTGGATATTGAGCGGCGATGGAACCAGGCCCCTTTACGCAACGAGATCCACCAGTTGTGAAGGACCATCTATGAAACAGACGTTCGATACTTGTGTCGCTAACTTAGTAGAATTGAGGACAGTGCGTTTAAGACAGTGCGCACATGGCGAGGTTGGCTCGACTAGATTGACTCGACTAGATTGACATCACCAGGCGAACGTAGTAAGGGTCCTCAAGCCGTAAATATACCAGGGTCTCTGCAGTGCCCCAACTGAATTGGAACACTCGTCGACGCCCATGATGATAAAATACATCAAGAAAATGGGGTTTTAGTGTCTTCAAGAGACGAACCTAATTCGCCAGCGCACTCGTATAATCCATCATATAGAAAAGTGCTCGTATTCAGCGTATGAGCACTATTTCAGCTCTGTTGTCCACCCCCTAATACTGGCCTTCTCCTCTTCGGTGAGGCTCAATCCAAACCAGCTTCCAAGAGCCTCAATCCTTTCATCCTCTGTCCTACACACCTGCACAATCTGTGTTCTGCCACCTAAATTTTCCTTTACAACCTCATTCGCCAACATGCGCTTCCCGAATATTTCTTCATCGCCACTACCGTCGTCCTTTGGCTGCCTAAGAAACTTGACCAGCAGCTGGTTGGCACGTTGGTGGCTAGTGGGATGCCCACCCGCGAACCAATTCATGACGTGCAAATCCGCCTCCATGGCCTCGGTCTCGGAGAAGGCGTAGAAGGCGTTCCATTCTTTTTCGGGTCCATTGCGGTACTCGTAGATCCACAGCTTGCTGGACTCGGTACGATGCAGCTGCATTGGGATCCAGTCGCGCATGAGGCGGACCTCCTGAGCCCCAAGATTCGTCTGTGGCTGGTTGTGAACCAGGGGCATTGGCCTTGTGGGCCCGTCACCACCGAATCCGACATCGAGAATCCATTTGCTGCCATCCGAGAGTGTGACGATGTTGACGAGATGGACCCAGCCGGGGTAGTCGCCCTGCGGCACAGAGTCGACCCGTATGCGGGTGCGAGCAGGGCCCATGTGCGATGGGAAGCCGAGGAAACGCAAGACGTGGTTGAGCATAATGTGATTACCCATGCAGAAGCTACCACGCCCGCGGGCTTGCGTGACTATACGGTCGTGGTTGAAAAGAGGGGTAATGTCGACGGCATGGGCGGAGCTATAGTGTAGGGCGAGGTTGTCGTATGGAATGGCCGAGATGAAGTGAACATGGAGCTGGGTGAGAAAGTGAACGTCCTTGGTCGGGTCTTCAGAGTACTTGTACGTCCGCAGGGGAAGTGGGAGGCCTATGTGCTCGAATAGAGAATCTATGTGAGTTTGATTGTAAACTGAGGGTGGTGCCATGCTGATGAGGGTTACTAGACAAAGATGAGGGGTTTGTTGATGTATAAAGTCTGCGTCGTGTTGTTCCTAGCATCAGCATGGAAATGTGATGCGGATGACGAATCGAGTGAGTCAAGCCGTGCGTCGGCCGTGAATGGCATATGCCCACGTGCAGCACTTGTCCGCGGCCGATACACAACCTGCTGCATGTGTGATGTTCAGACATGTCTCGGGGTAATGAAGGATCTTATCAGCTGCTTTTTTGGTGTTGGTGTTAGTGTTGGCATTGGTGTTTTTGTGAATAATGGACGCTCCGCTGCCAACACCTCGATGAGTGCAACATGGCGGTGGCTGCAGTTGACTAAACTCAATGAATCGCACTGCATCCTAAAATCACCAATTTGCAAAAGACAGTCTCCATCAGGCAGACAGTTGTCTCGCTCGACCAGGTGGGGTGGGCTTGCTGGTGGTGACAAGTTGCGAGCACGCTAGACCGCATCAGGAATCGCGCAGGCTCGGCTAAGCCCACAGCATTTCGTCGCAGTGCCTCGAAGTTTGAGCGCCTCGACAACAGCGACGACGCAACCGAACTCTTCCCTCCACTAACCACCACATACACAGTCGCAATGGCATCCAAGCGTGGGTATGTTGGATTTCGAGCCGCCGCCGTCGGACGCATGCTAATTCGCGCAGTCGCGGTTCCTCCTCCGGAAACAAGCTCAAGATGACCCTCGGTCTGCCTGTGTACGTCCGCCCCGAATGCGATGCGATCGCTCCTCGACCCGCCGCGCGAAGCACGCCGTCGTAAACACCTGGAACACTGGCTAATGGACATACAGCGGAGCCGTCATGAACTGCTGCGACAACTCCGGCGCCCGTAACCTGTACATCATCTCCGTCAAGGGTATTGGTGCGCGCCTCAACCGCCTGCCCGCTGGTGGTGCCGGCGACATGGTCATGGCCACCGTCAAGAAGGGAAAGCCTGAGCTCAGGAAGAAGGTCATGCCCGCCGTCATTGTCCGCCAGAGCAAGCCCTGGAGGAGGGCCGACGGTGTTTTCCTCTACTTCGAGGACAACGCTGGTGTCATCGTCAACCCCAAGGGTGAGATGAAGGGCTCTGCCATCACTGGTCCCGTCGCAAAGGAGGCCGCCGAGCTGTGGCCGGTACGTCGCCCTGCCCGCTCTCGTTTTTTCTGCGCTAACACACCCGCAGCGTATCGCCTCCAACTCCGGTGTCGTCATGTGAGGTGTCTCTTTCTGCTCTTCCGCAACATTCATGGGTCTACGGGAACGGCGAAAATGCATTTACGGGGTGAAGGATTGGAAGTAGACATTGCACAGCTAGCAATGGGACGACCTTCACAATACCAGTCAAATGAAGAACACGATGAACAACACCACACCTCGTTCTTGTCTACGTGACAGCCGCCGCATGTGACCGCGCACCGCCGATGTATCAGGAGCCCAATGCAGCAACAGGGAACACGCAGGACAGCTAACAGCATAGGAGGTTGCAAGTGCAGGAGCGGACACAGGAGACGTGAATAGGGCATTACTGGACTTGATTGGCCGAACTAATCTTTTGCTTCTAGATCCTAACTTGATGACCTAGCCTGGCGGCCTAACCTGGCGACCTAACCTGACGACCTACTCGCACGAAGAACGATCGCAGGCCAGGAGAGACACATCATCCTCGACTACAACCATCCCCTGCGCCCACTTGGCAACGACCATGCCCTCGGCATCGGCATCAGCATCGCGCTTGCGGCCGCCCGTGAACTTCAGATTCTCGTTTCCAACCACGCCGGTCGTGACGACGCCGGTGCTCGGTGCTCCGATGCCCTGCACGGTTCCATCTCCACCCTGAACGACGTTGGAGTAGCTGGTCAACATGGTCTGGACACCCGACACAAAGTCCTGGCCATCGAATGCACAGTGACCTCCGGCGGGCGTGTTGTCGACAGTCTGCAGCTGGTTGATCTGATCGGCGGTGAGGCCCTGGTCGACGGCAAGCTGCTCGTATGCAGCGACCGCCTGGGGAATGCTGCCCTGCAGGAGCTGCAGCTCCGACTGTGTGGACTGGTAGTGGATCCTTGTCGTGGGAATAACCGCAGCAGCATTCTGGAACGCGACCTGCGGTGGCATGCCACCGCAGTTGAGCTCGACAGCACTGTTGGGGTAGTTTGCCATCTGCGCGGGGACGAAGAACCCGGACAACATCAAGCTGCCTCCACTGACGCCCGTGAAGACGACCTGAGACATGTTGACGGCGACGCGCTGCGGCAGCTCGTTCTGGATCCAGTCGTTGACGGCCTGTGAGTGCGCCACGCCGTCGGTACGCTGCAGGCCTGAGCCGCCGCCCCAGAATAGGTTGTCGTCGGGCGCGAGCAGCGCAACGCCCATGGTGTTGGCCTGTACGTTCTGGTTGGGCATGTCGAAGAAGGACTGGCCGCCGTCGCCATGGAGAAGCACATTGACACCCATAGTGCCGTTAGACGACGTAGCCGCGGCACCGGGGACACCGGATGCAGGCAGGAACTGGTCTGCGGGCGCAGAGATCTTGAAGCGAATAGGCAGGCCGCTGGTATACGTTAGCGTCCACTCTTCACAAAAGGCAAGGAACGCCGTTGGGAAGAGACATACTTGACCGTCGTCATGTCATCGAGAATAACACTCCCGTCCTGCGCCTGCGAGATACCCATCGGCACCTTCGCAGCCTGCTGGAAAGCCGTCTGCTTCTGTCTGCCATTGCCACCACGGTTCCTCTGGGGCGCAGGCGCAGGCGCCGCCGCTGCGAGCGCAAGGAGAGACAAAGCCGCAATTGCGTACATGGTGGAGATTCGGGGGTGACTGTGTAGGTAGGTAGGTAGGGTGGAGACACTAGCAATTACACTTCTTTTCTCAAGACTCCGAATAATAATAATAATCAACGAATCGAAAAAAAACGGTCCTGCCGAATAGAGAGAAGAGAAATAAAGTACCAGCTCAACCAGTCTTTGGAAAGAAACAGAAGAGGAGAAGACAACAAGACGCAGAATCCGCGCGCACCCAGCCGCATGATATCCTCCCTACCCAACTTCCCCCCTTCCAAGCGCGAACCCACTACGCACCCAGACCCCAAACGCCCTCACGCAGCCAAGCGCACATCGCGCGGCCCACCCCCGAGGCTTCGCTAGCCTTGGACAAGCTTAACTGCAGTCGTTTGGTGGGCGAAGCGAAGCGAAGCGTCGTGGAGCGAAGCGCAGTGGTGGGAAATCCGTGTTTGGGATGACGGGGTGCGGCGCGCGGCGTTTGAGATGGCGTTTGGACTTGAGACGGGCTTGGCGAGCCCCCATGTCGCGTGTGGTTAGCTTGGTGTGATCGATGGAGGTTCGATATAGCTGGGTAGGTGCTTGTGTGTGGACGGGTGTCAGTAGTGGTGCGGATGGCGGAGCGGGTGGGATGGTGGGTAGGGATGCGTTTTGCGGAGAGGTGGTGGGGGATGGGATGGGAGGGTGCGTGGGTGGCTGTCCGCCCGTCTCAACGTTGGAGTCGCGTCCGGGGTAAATGATCCTGCGCGCTGAGTCGTATTTGAGATGTATTTCTCGGGTGGGAATTGGTGGGCGAAGACGTCTGTGTTGCGTTTTGACAGGCGACGGCGAAACTGGATGTTTACTTATCAGATTAAACCTCCCAAGGAAACGAAGCAACACCCGTGCAGCCGTTCTCGCGCTCAAAACCAGTTCTGTAGACACAATACGTCTCTTGGAGTTCACAGAGTAGTGTCGGTTAGTTTTCATCTACTCATTCGACGCTGTTGGTGTTGGTGTTGGTGTTGATTTTAGCCACCCCAAACTACACATTCACCGAGTACTACCCACTACTCCCTGTCTCCAGCTCAAAATCGTCAACAAAGAAATCAAAAGACTCTGTACTTCGTCTGACAGTGCGCAAACCGAATTTCTAGAATGACCCATCAACCCACCCAACGGGACGTATTTCCAGGTTCGAGCGACGTGACGTGACGTGACGCTACACAATCCGAAAAGCGAAGCAAATCAACCCCCAAACACCACCAAGCGCTAGCGGTCGGTGTTGAGCAGATGCATTCATTTGTCTTGAGGATATATCTGGCGAGGGGGGCGCGAGGGGCAGTGCGTTGGGAGTAAGGTGAAGAGGAAGAGGAAAAGAACGAGTGGTTCCGTCTACTGTCATTTTCACAGGCGGGATCGTTTGTGGGTTGAAGAGGTGCTTGAGCAGAGGGGAGGTGAGCAGAAGCAGTGTACCTACAGCTTCGATCAAGTGGGGGAGTAAATGCGTGGCTCACGTTGAAGTATAGTGTGTAAGTATGTGTAGGTGGTTTATTCAAAACCTATTCTTCTCTCATCATCTTCATCGTCTCCATTTCCGTCTTCAATGTCAGTCATTTGCTGATTTTTCGTCCTCCCAAATCCCACCACCGCCATCTCCCGTCGTACACAGACGGGAGGGCACGCCCATTTCGTTTCATGTCGTTTTTCCCTTGGATATAAACTCTCCCGCAGAAAAAACCCCCCTCCCCAACCAAAAAGAATTGTTGTTAGACAAAAAGTTGAAAACGCCTGGGATAAACTCCTTGCTCATGCCTCCATGCTGATGCAGTAAACTACGCCGACTAACTAGTCTGACGTTCACAAAATGAGAGCCTGGCCAGCGTGGACTGGACTAGACTGAACTCGACTCGACTCAACTCAACTCGAACAACGGCTAAGCAAGGCCGAAGATGGCCTTGAAGCGCCTGACAAGCTCGGCACCCATGGCCTTGCGTGTGTCCTCTGTGCGGAAGGCAGCCTCCTTGTTCTCGCTAGCGCGGCGCAGCAGGAAGTGCAGGCACTCGCGGATGGTGCCCCAGGCGAGGAGCTTGACGACCTTGGCCTGGGCGTCGGCCTTCATGGTGGGGTCCTGGACGAGCGACTGCGAGATCTCGTCGGCCATGCCCTGCAGCTGGGCGTAGGTCAGGCGGGGGAGGGTCTCGGGCTCGTGGGAGAGGAGCTGCTCGGCGCGGATCGCCTTGGCGCGGTGCACAGAGTTCAGGTTGTGGGTGGCGAGCACAATGTTGACCGGGGGGAAGGCAGTCTCGGGGTTGGAGGGCGCAATGGCCGACGACCACTGCTGCTTGAGGACCGTGGCGGCGCAGGCATCGTAGCACTCGTCAGTGCCCTCCTTGGTGTCGAAGCAGAGACCCTCGGGCTCGCTGGTCAAGTAGGCGCCACGGACCAGCTTGACACCGGCAATGTAGCCCTCGTTGGCGGCGTACTCAAGGTGCTGGCCAATGCGGGCAGGGATGCCGCGCAGGTAGCACTGGTAGGTGGTGTAGATGATAGCACGGCCAGACTCCTTGGTGTTGTACTTCTTCTGGAGGGCCAGAGTCCACTTCTCAAGACCGAGGTTGGTGGCCTCCTCTTCAGCACCAGGGAGGAGACAGACGTTCTTGGCTGCGGCAGCATCGCAGGCGGCAGTGATGGCCTCCCACATCTCGGGGGTGGCATCCTGCTGGTTCTGAAGGAGGTGCAGGGCGTGGCGGCCGAGGCCAGACCACTTGAGACCAATAAAGTCACCCTCGCTGGCCATGTCGACACTCTGCAGCATGCCCTTGCGCCAAGTCTGGATCTCGGCCTTTGTCTCCTCGGCGGTAGGCTTTGCGCCACCAAGTACTTCGAGGGCGTACTCGATGATGACGCCATCGTAGCCAAGAACCGTGCGGGCATCGGCAAGGTTGCCGACGACCTCCTTGGAGTGCTCGCCAGCACAGAACTGGGCATAGAAAGTGCTCTTGAGCAGCTTGGAGACGATGGGGTTGCGCTCGATGCTCATGAGCCACGACTTGGAGTCGAGGAGGCGCTGCAGGATGGAGAAGCACATGCCAAGCAGGACGGGCGACGACGACATGGCGGTGATTGTGTAGGAGCGCAGGACGGACGAGGTGGGCAGACGCGCGAGGACCGACTTTGCCGTGGCGGCCTGGCGGTAGGTCTTCGTCTGGAGGAGGCTCTCGGGGGAGACGGGCGAGGGCGAGGGCAGCGAGACGTCACGGCGCGAGCTCTGGTGGACGTGGCGCGGAGCCATTGCGAGTGCCCTGTTGGCAGGGGCGCGTGCCAGAACAAGGCCCGGCAGGCGCTGGAATGTGTGGACCCTGTTCATGGTGTGTGTGTGTGCGTGTGAGTGTGCGTGTGTGGTTTATGTGGTGGTGGTGAGGTGGTTGCCCGAATTGGGAAGGAAGGAAATGGTAGTCCTAATTGGGACAAGGGACAAGGACAGTGGCAGTGAAATCGGAGAGAAGGCGACGGGCGCTGCCACGAGGATGATAGGTAGGGTGAAAAGTCCAAACGGGCGTCCTGTGACCTGAGGGTGTACCTGGCGGGTTACATATATATAGGTGGTTTGCGGTGGGCAGCAGTGGAACACCCATGATGTTGCGCACAGTGCTCGGCTTCCGTCGGCACGCAGGGGTAGCTCGCGTGAGCTCCAGACTGGGCGGCCTGTTTGCGGGGCTTTGATGATTGGCCAATGCCACGTCCGGCGTTGTCGGAAGGCGCACGGAGCAGCGCGATGAGATAGACGGGATATGCAATGATCTGATAATGCTGGTCGGCGTGGGCGAGAGCGTGGGATGAGGGTGCTGCAAGCGACATGGCCGCGTGCGATTGCGCTCTGCTTGGGAGATGGGTAGATTGTGCCGTCGCTGAGATGCTCCATTGCCCTCTCACCGCACCCAGGGCCTGCCCGCCCAGCCCAGCCCCCTTTAGAGGTAGTGTCGCGGATCTGCGTCGGGTCTGCCAGCGTGACCACGTCCGTGACGAGAGGGCGAGGGCGGATGACGCTATGTACCTGGGTACTCTCTGGTGTGCTGTGTTTTGCGTCGCAGGCTTCCCCACAAGTCCAAGCGGCGTTCCTCTGCAGGCGAGATCGCGCACGGGCCCTCAGGTGATCCAGGCCCCATCCCTATTCGAGAGCCGCATGTAGCCAGCCCCAGCCCCAGCAGCAGCTTTTAATCCAACGACACAACTCCTGGTTTTTTCCCATGCGCTTGTCTTGCTCCACCCGCTGCCACATGGTCCCATTCCCCCGCCGGTATCGGGTCGCCTCGTCTGAGAATTTTTCTCAGCGCCCTGCCACTGGGCGACCGAGGCCGGGCCCCCCGCGGAAAGCGTCGGCGGCTCGACATCAACCACCATCGATCGGCCTCATGTCACTGACCTCGTGCTTACGCTCATGTTGACGTGCTTGCCACGCAGCCCCGGACGTATGCAGATAGACACGTACACACACTCATCACCGTCGTCATGCCCAGCGTGCCCAAGAAACATGTCGCTCCCAGCGGCCATCTGTCTCGCCCACCCCGACGCCGCATGCTGTAGGTATAGTTCCGTCTACCATGTCCCCATTCCAGTCCACAGAGCCGCATCTCGACAGCTGCAGGGACTCCCGCCACGACCAAGACAACCGCTATCGGTCGTTGCACCCGCGGCACTTGTCGACACTTGTGTCCTCTTCCAGCCAGCTCCAGACTGACCCAGTGACCTCGAAACGGCGCACTGTGCGGCCTACCGCCCGCCCAGGCGCACTTACCTGTGCGCTATCCGTGTGAAGCGCCCTCGAGCTGGTGGGGTAGCTCCCAATTCTGCCTGGTGGCGTTGCGGAACGGTCGCTCTCCCACGCCACCTTGCTCCCCGGTGCCTAGGTACGCTGTTGTTCTCCAGTCCTCCCGGGCCTCCAGGCGCACGTAAAAGCTCCGCTGGCTGTCGGTGAGGCCACCCCGAGTTGCGGCGCTCGAGTGTAGCGTGGTGGGGTTGGACGCGGCGGTATGCCGGTCCGCGGCCCTGCCAGTGTAGACGAGATTGTCTGGTGAAGAGCCAGATCCAGATTCAGATCCAAATCCATATTTGGAGCCGGGGACAAACAGTATTCATGACACACGCCTCCTGTTGCAGCTCCGACATGGGCTTTGTGCGGACTTGTGTTGCTTGGATATTTTGATAACAGCTCTCGATCTAGGTAACTCTCTAATTCTATCGAAATGGATCACATCCAACAGACCTTACCTACACTGCACCCTCTCCGGCGCCCTCAACCTTCGCGCCCTCTAGGCCAACCTGCACATCACTCCCCTCTCCTTTCTTCCCCCCAGCACCTCCAGCCCCCTCCCCCTCAGCAAGCCCCTCAAAAGCCGCAAGCAAATCCGCCTTGAGATCCTCCCAGTTCTCGACGCCCACACTGACCCTCAGCAACCGCTCGTCGACGCTGGCATCCGACATGCGGCGCCACTCAATCAGGCTCTCGACCCCGCCGAGGCTCGTCGCATGGTCAAACAAGCGCAGCTTGGACGGCAAGCAGCGCGCCTGCGTCGCCGTCTGCATGTAGATGCTGAACACGGGCCCCGCGCCCTTGGGCATCTGCTTCTTGAGCCACTCGAAATCCGCCGTCTGCAACGACGCATGCGAGACCTTGCTCACGACCCTCACAACAGCCTGCGCGCCGTCGTCGCCCGCCGCTCCACGCCCATCCAGCGCGCCTTGCAGCCACGCAACGAGCTTCTCGGCATTATCGCTCTGCCGCTGCACACGCAGCTCGAGCGTCCGCAGACTGCGCACGCCCAGCCACCCCTCCAGCGACCCGAGCACCGCTCCAAGGAAAAGCCGGTCCGCGCGGAGCTCTTGCGCGCGCTGCAGCCCCGCGGCCGTCGCGGCCGTCGCGAGCACACCGCACAGCATGTCGCTGTGCCCGCCAATGTACTTTGTGCCCGAGTGCATGACGATGTCCGCGCCCCACTGGAACGGGTCCTGGAGGCCTGGGGGCCCAAAGGTGGCGTCGACGCTGAGCAGGGCGCCGCGGGCGTGCGCGCGGTCAGCGTACTTTTGGATGCTGAAGGCTTCGCCGGTGGGGTTGAGGGGCGTCTCGAGGTGGACGAGGTCGCCGGGCCCCAGGCCCGCTGCGTCCCATGCTGCGTCGTCGGCGTGCAGCGACACTTCCTTGACGCCGTGCATGCGCTTGTGGAGCGCCAGCACGCCGTGGCACCCGTGGTAGCCGTCGCTGATGGCTATCACCTTGGGCACGACGCTCACGAGGATGCCGTGGAAGGCGCTCAGCCCGCTGCTGTAGCTCACGACATGGTTGGCGAGGCGGGGCAGGTCCGACTCTTTTGCCCTGGGGTAGATGAGCGGTGCGAGCACTGTCTCGAGCCGGTTGATGTTGGCGGATGCGAGCCGTGAGTAGACCAGTGGTGTCGAGAGCGAGACGACTTCGCCGCCCTGGGCTGGCACGGGCTGTAGCTCGTCCGGGTTGTCGGGGTATCGGAATGTTGTTGATGTGTGAATTGGCGGCGCCACGTCCGTCAGCACATTGATACGGTTGTCGGCGTGGATGCCGTGCGTGGCTGCGTGATACGAGGAAGCCATTTTGGGGGGCGCGAAGGATCGTTATAGCCGAGGTGATGGGAGGGCGAGCGCTCGACTCACTTATATACGCAACCTGTGCCGATATGTCACCCACGCCCTTTGATCAAAATTGAATCGCCCTTGCCATCACGGAATTCAATTGTGGATATCCCCAGCCAACGGCTGGCTGTCCCGCGTGGACTGGGGCGTCGGCGATGACGAATGCGGCCGATGGCCTAGTGCGGGGTTGTTGAGTGCCCCTCATTGCGACAAAAAAATCCAGCCTCAACAGCAACGCCAGGACGATAAGAAGCATGGAGGCAAAGACCAAGATGGAAATCACTCATAATAGTAGTAAAACATGTATATTGGAATAGACTCGGGTGACATGTGTTGGTGCGGCTGGAGCGTGACATCGTTTCGGGGCATCGCTGCCCGGCAAGAGCTGCCGAATGCTTCACGCAACATGTCTCGCCGTCCGCTCAACACCATACACAAGCTATCTATGCCTGGCCAGCAGCGGTGATGGTGGGGGGACCCTCCTTGTACTTGATGGCGCCGCTGCCGCTGCCGCAGGCCTCGATGGACTTGACGACCTTGTACGACTCGACATCGCCATCAGGAACGCCGCCGAAGACGACGTGCTTGCCGTCGAGCCATGAGGTGACGACGGTGGTGACGAAGAACTGGGAGCCGTTGCTGCGGGCATGTTAGCATCCATCTCACACGTGCTCGGGGCAGGACGTACGTGTTGGGGCCGGCGTTGGCCATGGACAGGAGGAAGGGCTTGTCGTGCCTCAACTTGAAGTTCTCGTCGCTGAACTTCTCGCCGTAGATGGACTTGCCACCAGTGCCCTGCAATGTGTTAGCCTGCGGGTGCGCGAGACGGCGGCGCATTGGCGACTCACGTTGCCACGGGTGAAGTCACCGCCCTGGAGCATAAACTGGGGGATGACGCGGTGGAACTTGGAGCCCGAGTAGCCGAAGCCCTTCTCGCCCGTGCAGAGGGCGCGGAAGTTCTCGACCGTCTTGGGGACGACGTCGTCGTAGAGCTCGAAGTTGATGCGGCCAGTCTGCTCTGCCATGGGGGTCAGCGATTGGGAGCGGACATGAGAGCGGGCATGGGGCAGACGTACCCTTGACGGAGCCGACGTTGGTAACGTTGCCGCCCTGGTCGACCGTGACCTCGGGGCCGGTCCAGGAGCAGTCAAAGTAAGTCTTGATGACCATGTTGGATGCGGAGGGCGAGAAGAAACGCTTGTTGAGAGGAGCGCGGAGACGGAGAGAGGCGTTGGTGGCAGAGCGGAAGGTCGAGAGGAGCGTCGAAGAAGTAGACATGGTGTGGGGCGCGGGGTGGGCTGTAAGCCAGTTAGCGGCAATAGCTCCAGGTGAAGGCAAGCTCCAGGCCGTATGCGCGCCGCCCTGGCCTGCATGGCCTGAATAGCCGCCGCCTGCATCGAGTGCAGGGCCAGCATGGCCAACCGGGCGCGCGCAGCCTCATTGCACTGCCATTCTCGGGGGCGCTCTCACCTGTGACGGGCTCGGTGGCGGATTTTGTACAGCGGACAAGGCGGACTGGCGGATGCGGTGGCGGACGGGGCGGCAGCTGCGGGCACAAGGGGACAGCTATGCGATACACGTCTCGGTGAAGAGGACTATAGTACAACAGGCGAACGCAGCTCGGCGGGACAGCAGCGGGTGAGATGAGATGGAGAAGAGCTGGCGTGGAGGATAGAAGAAAAAAGACAACGACTGGAGCTCGAGCTGGGAAGCTTTAGCGTGTCGCCGAAAGTGGCCATCATCGCTCATGCTGGCATGCACTTGGGATGGATATGCTCGGTGACCATGTGCCAATTGGCTGTCAAAACGATCGAATTGCACTCTTGTGCTACAGTCCATGCCATGCGGCTATCCAGAAGCTGCCCAGACACCGCAGCACGCTTTGTCGTCCCTTCATGCCCCCTCGACACTGAGTGACATCGTTGAGGGCCCGCGCTCCCGCGCTCCAGTCACGTGCCCAACATCCATCGGCCGCCTCCCACACCCTGACCCTGCTGCTCAGGTGTTGAAGCAGCAACCTTTTGTTTCCTGAATCTTGACATCGATTAAGCCTTTTCTGGCTCAAACCACTCTCCCCCCTTCCACGTGCGACTTGCTGTTGACGCGCTCTCCCTGACGTCGAGCCGAGCCGCGCCGTCCTCCAAGCTGCCACCTCGACGCATACCTACTTAGACCTACTACCTACCCGGCCACAACCACATCCCCGCCCCGACCCTGCACGTCCAGCCGCCCACCATGGATTTCAACAGCTTGAAAGACCAAGTGAGCAACCTCACGCTCTACGACCTCAAAGCCGGCTTCCGCAAGGCCCAGAATGGTACTCCTGGACTCTCTCTGCGCCAGCTGGCCACTGCTGACATGTGCTAGCCGTCATGAACTTCACCGAGATGGAGGCCAAGGTGCGCGAGGCCACAAACAACGAGCCGTGGGGTAAAGCTCATGTATCATGGTCTGCGTGCGCATGCTGACAGTCACCAAGGGGCTTCGTCGACGCTGATGCAGGAGATCGCCAACGGCACCTTCAACTAGTGGGTACACCCGCCCGTGTGCTGCGATTACGCCTACTGACCCACCAGCCAATTGCTCAACGAGATCATGCCCATGATCTACAAGCGCTTCACAGAAAAAGCCTCCGAGGAATGGAGACAGATTTACAAGGTACACGGCGCCGCTTCCTCTCTCCTACCGTACTGACCTCCTAGGCCCTCCAACTGCTCGAGTTCCTGATCAAGAACGGCTCGGAACGAGTCATCGACGATGCGCGCTCCCACGTCTCGCTGCTGAAGATGCTTCGCCAGTTCCACTTCATCGACCAGAACGGCAAGGACCAGGGCATCAACGTCCGCAACCGCGCCAAGGAGCTCGCGGAGCTTCTCAGCGACATCGACCGCATCCGAACCGAGCGGAAGAAGGCGCGCGCAAACCGCAACAAGTTTGGAGGCGTTGAGGGAGGAATGGGAATGGGCGGCTTCTCTTCCGGCAGCGGGGGTGGCAGCAGATACGGTGGCTTTGGGAGCGAGTCCGCCGACTACGGGGGCAACAGCTCTGGTGTGTATGGAGACGGAGGTGGCTTTGGCGGGCAAGAGTCCAGTTTTGCCGACACACAACCGCGGCGCGATCGCTTCGACGAGTACGACGAGTACGACGAGGGCGAGGCTGTCGCCAGCCCACCTCGACGAAGAGAAAATACTTCGACTCAGGCCCGGAAGGAGGTCAAGAAGGCGGAGCCACCAAAGCCCAAGGCGCCCGAGCCTGTCGCAGATTTGTTGGCATGGGACGACGAGCCCGCGCCGGTTGCCAGCTCAGCCGGAAAGCAGCCAGTTGCCGCCGCCGCGAGCAACGACTTTGGCGATGACGACGACTTTGATGACTTCCAGTCGGCCGCTCCCGCTCCTGCCGCGAAGCCTGCTGGATTTGGCATTGCACCTCCTGCATCGACCTCGACTATCAACTCATCAACCCAGTTCGCGGCACCGCAGCCACAATCAGCTGCTCAGAACAGCAACCTCAACGACCTCTTTGCGACGGTCTCCCCAGCTCCATCAGCTAACCGGATGATGTCCCCTCCCGTGCAAACCCCCACCGCAAACACCAGTTTTTCTAAGCCACCCCAGCCGACAGGCTACCAGGCTGCTGGCCCCAACTACTTCACCTCGGTTCCACAGCCGGCGCCCCAGTCAGGCGCATCAACACCATCTATCATGTCTCCAGGCGGAAAGATTGGAGGTGCTGCCCCCAAGAAGGCTGGTGGCGATGCTTTTGCTTCGTTGCTCGCGGGTGCTGCACCGAAGAAGTCGCAGACGCCGACACAGAGGGTGACCATGGGCGATCTGGCAAAGCAGAAGACCAGCCAGGGTCTTTGGGGTGCTCCAGCCTCCGGTCCCAGCACGCCCGCTGCACAGTCGCCACAGTCTGGTGCTAAGCCAGCCGGTGCTCTGGGTGATCTTCTGGGATAGGCAATGTTGCTAGCGGTTGAAGGGCTTGGTGGTTGTCACCGGCGTGATGCACGAATGTAGAGATTGTCAAAATGCAATGATTCAACGACTGATGTTGAAGCCACAAATGTGTACATATACATCTAACGTGATGCGGGTGATATTACTTTCCGCGAATGTTCTTCGGCCCTCGCAGCCGTCAAGGTGCATGTCAAGGTGTATGTCAAGATGCATGTGCCTCTTGGCGTCCACCCCTGACTAGACCTCCGTCGGTGGCCGCAGCCGTGGGCAGGTCGCGCACACTTGGATCCGTGCTTTCTTACCTTTTGTTCTCCACTACATTTTAATCTCGAGGATGCATAGATGCAGCCCTCGCGCCTCTTGTTTCGCCTCGCCGGGCTGCTGCTGCCACTGGCCTTAGTCGCTACGACATGGCTGTACCTGTACCCCATCTTTCATGGCTGCGCCTTTCCCCAGCCTACCGCACACGATCAGCCGACTGCGCCCTTCCGACTCCTTGCCCTCGGCGATCCACAGCTTGAAGGCGACTCTTCGCTTCCGGATCCAAACGCCCTACTCTTCCCCTCCCTCGAGCATGTCGGGCGCGACCTTCGCCATGCGAACTACGAACTAGTGGACGCGCGTGATATACTGGTCGCTGCGGCCAAGGGTGTTGTGGAGGATGCACTGGTGTGGCTGGAGGGGCAAAGGAAGAAGATCGACCTGTGGGGCAACGACTTCTACCTTGCACACATTGTGCGGAGCTTGCGATGGTGGACGGAGCCAACCCACGTCAGCGTTCTGGGTGACCTCCTCGGTAGCCAGTGGATTACGAATGGCGAATTTGAGAAGCGCGCTGGACGGTACTGGGGGACTGTCATGCGAGGCCTCGAAAAAGTGCCAGATCACATCATGGGGGTTGCTGTCGACGACTACCCAGAGGAGCCGAAGAAGACATGGGGCGGCACAACAGAGGTCCTCGGCGCGGACAAGAGCTGGGAGACGCGTGTCATCAACATTGCGGGAAACCACGATGTCGGTTACGCTGGGGATTTGGACCGTGCCAGGATCGAGCGGTTCGAACGAGCTTTTGGCAGCGTCAACTGGGATATCTGGTTCACTCTACCACCGTCCGCATACAACACGACCTCTCTTGCAGAATCTCCAGCTCTGCGTCTCGTCATACTCAACACAATGAACCTCGACACACCTGCTTGGAACCAGGACATTCAATCTGAGACGTACGAATACATGAACCACGTCATTACTAGCTCGCGTTCTGTCGCCGATAAGACGCACGCTACAGTCCTTCTGACGCACATCCCACTCATCAAGGAGCCTGGAACCTGCGTTGACAGCCCGTTGTTCAGTTACTTTGAGAGTGGACATGGAATCAGAGAGCAAAACATGTTGTCCAACCACGGCAGCAAGACTATCCTTGAGGGCATCTTTGGCCTGAATAGCAACAAGGACGTGGAGGGTAGTGGGTTGGGCCGGAGGGGTATCGTACTGAATGGGCATGACCACGAAGGCTGCGACGTTGTCCATTACATCAGACAGCCCGGCGGGAAAGGCGAATGCCACGTGGATGCCATCTCACAAGCAGATGCCTACTGGCCCGCCTCCATGTCTAACGCGACCGAACCCGCCCTTGCCACAGACACCTTCTCCGATGTCGCCTCGCTGAACGAAACTTCCGCCGACAGCCAGACCGAGTCCCAGCCCGAGTCTGAGCCTGAGCCTGAGCCTGAACCCGAGCCTGCAGACACTCCACCCCAATGGCAAGCCCGTCGCTTTCCTAACCTCCCTCATGACATCTCACCCTCGGGTGAATGTACGACCATCGGCGCGTCCCCGCACCTCCGCGAAATCACGCTGCGCAGCATGATGGGCGAGTTCTCTGGCTACGCAGGCTTCCTGTCCGCATGGTTTGACCCCGCACAAGGGGAGAAGGGAGAGTGGGTAATGGAGCTAAACACGTGTGGAGTTGGCGTGCAGCATTGGTGGTGGGCTGTTCATATTGTTGATTTGATACTTGTGCTTGCGACATTGGGCGCAGTGGTTTCGAAGGTCGCGGAGACTGTTGCTGCTGGTCAGCGGCGCGACGGAACGAAGGTCAACACGGAAAGCAAGAACGAGAAGCTGAGGAATGTAAATTCGAGGTGACGGTACATACGATAGACTTTTTGCATTGAGCACGGCGTTCCGTTTGCGTCTGTTTGGTGTATCATTGAATTGAACAGACTTGGTTCTACATATAACGCCAACCTCACTCATCTTCTCTCCTCAACACTGGGAATTGTAAATTGACAGCGAATAAACGACAGTAACCTCGCCAAGTAGGTTTCTAAAGCCGGCTCATGAATGACAACCACGCACAGACCAAGACACCGTAACACAATGTCTTCGTGGGAGGTCATGAGACCAAGGATGTGACTCGACCTTGCTCTCTAGAATCTAGTATGCAAATATAATAGATTTACAAAAAATATCTATCATCAAATCAAACGCCTGCTTGGCCAAGTGGTAAGGCGTTGCACTTGTAATGCAAAGATCGCTCGTTCGAATCGGGCAGTGGGCAAGAACAAAAGTTCTTCCTTCTTGCAGGGTATATTTTTGCTTCTCGGCCAGCCCCGCTGAACATGCGTCCTTGAATGCAGATGGGTGGAGCGGTACAGCATGCATGTGTTGAGAATGCTTTCTTTTTGCTTGTGCATGAAGGTCCCCATCAAAGTCTTCTGCAGGGGCTGAGCGTTTTTTTTTATTCACGTCGCGCTCACTCTAAGAAGATCACCTTCTCAAAAGTATGACTGGAAAGCCTGATGGCATGATTTGCAGCCGGGGAGACTTCCGATAGGGTGATGTACCTACAGGAAGCAATGCTAGGTGCCCCTCTCTTCATAACACGCGGGGTAAGCTCTTGACCTAACTAAGCGCTGAAGTGGAGGGACCTGCACGTGTACATACCTAGCTCGAATGCCATCTGAGCCGTAAAGCCGAAGCTTGAACAGGCAGACAGCTCAGTGTTCATCCCCTGTGTGTGAGTTGTAAACGCAATTACCCTTGCCTCGATCGCAAGACGAGCAGGCAGTCCACCAGATACCTGGTCGTCCCACTCCCCCCTTCCGTCGCTCTGGTTGGCAGAATCCGTGTGCACCCAGTCGAAGCCAACGCACATAGCTTACGGACAAGTCACCGCCAAGCGTGTTCCAAATCAGTGCATGTGTGGGGTAGCGCAGCAACTCTGTTTGGATGGCGGCGCGGCTGGCTCGGTCACGAGGAAGACGGGCGGCGGAAGCTGTGCGGATGGCTTCCGCTAGGGAATGGAGCTGCGCTGCGACGCGTCGTGCATAAAGAGAGCTTACGCTGGCGGCTGGTCTCGTGGTTCTACGACTCTTCGTCTTACCTCGCGGACTTTGCTTTGGCTTTGTTCTTGTAACCATGTCTCTTGAGCGCGTTGACTCGGTGGATGCGGCGGAGGTATATGACTATATTATCTGCGGGTGAGCATTGGACTTGTTCATGGGACTAGGTTGCGAGACTAATACATGGCAGTGGTGGTACATCGGGCTGTGTGATAGCAGGTCGTCTTGCTGAGGACATCAATGCTAAGATCCTTGTTCTCGAAGCTGGGCCCGACAATGCTGATCTGGAGAACGTTCATATGGCGGGCGGGTAAGTTCCCGCAGCCTAGATATGCACAGAATATAATACTTATTCTGCTTTAACAGGTGGAGCAAGAACTTCGACAGCGAGACGGATTGGAATATCGTCACCGAGCCCATGGAAAGCGTCGACAGCAGGCAGGTCAAGGTCAGTCGGGGACGCTTTCTCGGAGGGTCGAGCGGAGTCAATGGCACCTTGTGCATCCGAGGGACAAAGCAGGATTATGATGACTGGGGCATGAAGGAATGGTCAGGGGACAAGATGTGGGAGTACATGAAGCGGGTGAGTGCACTGTCTCCCAAGTCCACAGTGAAGAAAGAAACTAACACATCCAGTCCGAGACGTTCCACAACAAGGACTGGCACAAGGCCGACACCAGTGTGCATGGCACTTCAGGCCCATTGCACACGGAGCCGCACGATCTGGCCCCCATCTCCGAGCGTATCAAAGAGAGCATGATCGAGCACGGCTTGCCCTACCACGCAGACATGTTCTCCACCGGCGAGACATCCCATGGATGCGGCGATGTACCACGTACCGTTCACCAGGGAATCCGCACTACGGCTGCCGACTTCATCACCAGATCATATCGCCGAGACAACATCACGATAAAGACCGAGGTCACTGTCGATAAGATCATTATGTCCAGCCAGGCGGGCGAGCTTAGTGCGACAGGCGTTGCTGTTATATCGAAGGCGGGTAAGAAAGTTGAATACCAAGCCAAGAAGGAAGTCATTGTTTCGGCGGGCGCGTACTGCAGCCCTGCAGTCCTGATGCGTTCAGGTCTTGGGCCAAAAGAGGAGCTGAATGAGCACGGGATTGAGTGCATGGTTGACCTCCCTGGCGTGGGCAAGAACCTTCAAGACCACGTAGTAAGTACCTCTCTCATTCTTTCAGAAGCTACATCTAGGTAAACTGACCTATCAAGCTTGTGTTCGTCTTCTACGAGGTCTCGGAACCAAATCTAACCAACGACTACCTGGCCTACCACGACAACGCCATCGCATCCACATACGCGCTGTACCAAGAGAAAAAGACAGGCCTGCTATCCACATTCCCCTTTGGCATCTTCGGCTACGCGCGTCTCGACGAGCGACTACGCGACTCGCCACTCTGGCAGGACGCCCCTCGCGAGCCCGGCCGCGACCCCATGGGCCTAACCGCACAGCAACCAAACATGGAATTCTGGAACACGGAACTCTACGGAGGGCCAAAGCAGTACGAGGACTTCCCCATCAACGGCGAGCACACGTTCGCCATGTGTAACCTCCTGTTCAACCAGCGGTCACGCGGCAGTGTCAAGCTGCGCTCCGCAGACGCGCTCGAAAACCCTGTCGTCGACCACAACTACCTTGGCGACCCGCTGGATATGCTGGTCATGACCGAGGCGTGCCGGTTTGCGAACGAGATGGTAATGCAGGGGAAGGGGACGCGGGACGTCATCAAGGGGAGCTGGCCGGCTGATTTGACGCATCACGCGTTCACAACGAGGGAGGATTGGGAGCCGCATGTTCGCAAACATGCAACGACTTGTACGTGTCCCTCTTCCCCCCCCCC
>WODD01000221.1:265269-286535 GCA_019775935.1 Neoascochyta sp. HWLR27
TCTGACCCGAATGCGGTGCTCGACTCGCGGCTGCGTGTGCGCGGCGTGAGGAATCTGCGCGTCGCGGACGTGTCGTCTATCCCGCGCTTGAACAATGGACATACGCAGATGGTGGCGTATGGTGTGGGAGAGGGTGCTGCGCAGATGATTAAGGAGGACTCGAGGGGTCGGCGGAATAGCTTTCTGAAGCTGACGCCGGACGATAAGTAGTGGTAGTAGTGAAGGATCTGGGTGGGCGAGGCTGTAAATGTTCCAGGTGCCTAAACACAAGATATGGTTTGGATGGAGATTCGAGTCTGGTAAGTCGATGTTACATGGTCAATTCGTGGCGTACGTTTGCAGCCGTCACTGTACCCTTTGATCTGGTAGTGAAAGCATAGTCGAGTGATGCAACCAATCAGACGCCTCGCTCGATCGATATGTCACCGCCAAGGTGCTCAAACACAGCATGCTTCAGACCGACGCACTCGTATATAGCAAGCAGACTTCAAACCCGTCAGGCAGCTCTGCAAATCCCTCTCTAAACCCACTCCATCACCACAGCCCCCCGGAGATACCCATCTCGCCATGCCATCCTCACAAACCTCATGCGGCTCATCACCCACCCCGTCATCATCATCATCACCGCCACCCCTCCCACCCAGCACACGACGCCGTCCCCGCGTCTCAGCAGAACACACCCTAGAGCGCGTGCGCGAGAACCAGCGCCGGCACCGCGCGCGCCGCAGAGACCAGCTTGCATCGCTAGAGCAGCAGCTCGCCGACACGGAGCGCCTGCTCGCCGAGGCGCGCGCGCAGATTACCGTTCTGCAGGCAGAGCGCGACACGGCGAATGCGTTTTTCTGTCTGGATCTCTCGAAGCATTTGGATGTCGATGTCGGGATAGGCAAGGCGGTGCGCGACGCTTGTACGCGTGCGCACGTGGCGGACGAGGCGGGAGATGAGCGCCTGTGTGGGGACCGAGATGGGCGTGTGGAGACGATACTACAGGCCAGTGACAGTACCAGTACCAGTACCAACGTATTCTCTCCCATCGCCACGCCTCAGACACCGTCAACAATGATTCCTACAACCCCGGCGCCTCTTGTCGTTGGCCCGCCGCCCTGCTGCTCAGACACACCGCTGCTCCTCCCTGCTACTACTGGTAGTGGGGGTGCTGCTGCCGCCGTGGACCCAGAGTGTGTGTCGTGCAGCACGCGGCCGCCCCCTTCGCCCTCAGAGAGCACGACGCTGTGTGCGCAGGCGTTTGCCATGATTTCGCAGGTCAACTTTCGCAATGTCGATGCGGCGCAGGTGCGGGCGTGGCTGGCTCAGGGGTATCGGCGGGCGGGGAAAGAGGGCGAGGGGTGCAGTGTTGAGAATAGTGTCTTGTGGGGTGTGTTGGATTACATTAGTGGGATGTAGATTGCACGGTCTGTTTGAATCCATCAGACTGGTTACGGGGTCGCATTTTTGGCTGTATGTCGACGGTGGCTTATTGCTGGCTGGGACAACGCAAGACTGCCTTGTCAGCTCAGTAATGTGCGTGGTTTTATCTCATCTTACGGTAATATGTGTGGACCTTGTGATAGTAGTGGTGTCTGCTTGTTGCTTGCTGCTTGCCTGGAAGAGGGGACGATAGGTCGACCACGAGATGGTTCCTAACTCAGAATAAAGCAATGGCCGCCCTGAGTTTACCTCACGTCGACTGGAGATATGTTTCGTGGCGCCACTGTCGTGCGATCCAGTAGCTTCCAGTTCCTATTACTAAAATCATGGGAGATTCCAATGCGAGACGACTGGTCCGAAGCAATAATATACATATGCCCTAGATACTGTTTGTAAAGGTAAACGACTAATGGAATGAGAAGAGCAATAGGCAGGAGACCTATCCGAGCTATCTTCTTGAGGAGACAGCTAGAGCCAAGGTTTTCATTAGACTTCATGCGGTAGGATTTGTCCCCCACCTTCTGCGATAACGTTCAATGCAATTGAGAGACTGACGGCGTTTCCTAGCGTTGATGTCGCAGCTGGAGTGCTGTGGACTGTCAACTCATGCACACAACTCAACAGGTCTTGCGCTGGTTAGTATTCGCCCTTATTGTGTGTGCGAAGTTTTGTTCACACATTTTCTAGGAAGCCAAGCAGCAAATGGAAACGAAAACCATATTGTTGGTTTGTACAACATGAGGTAGGTTCCAGATGGTTGAGGCGTGACTGCTATTCCAATTGAGGGTGCTACACAATGTTTGAAAGTGGACTCGAGCCTGATCTGAGACTCAAGTCGTAGAGTTGCAGGAGATTGATCAGTGACGCGGCTAAGCAATGTCTAGTCGTAGTCGCCGTGTTTATGTGTAGCTGCATTTCCCAAGCTGTATTCCAGGTGCCCAAGGCTTGATCCTCTTTCTTAGAAGGCATC
This sequence comes from Neoascochyta sp. HWLR27, assembly GCA_019775935.1. Lineage (NCBI taxonomy): Eukaryota > Fungi > Ascomycota > Dothideomycetes > Pleosporales > Didymellaceae > Neoascochyta > Neoascochyta sp. HWLR27. Next base: position 267,668 of record WODD01000221.1, read on the forward strand.
TGGATTGTTGTGTGGTGGTTCAATCGTGTGCAGGATATCACTAACTGGAGAAGGCCAGGGTTTCATCAGCATGCACACCGTCAGTAGACCCGACCTTGGAGGCAGACGTACTGGAGTTATTTGTCCGAGGAGAAATAACAGACGAGAGAGCCAAAGTGGATATGTAGTCTTCGTTACTTGTCTCTGTTAGGCTTCTACGCACGTATTGTTGTAAAGTTTATTGTCAGCGGTGGATCAAGGTCGGAAGTGATCCACCATGGCAGTGGGTCGTGCACATAGCCGAACAGGACCGACGATCCTCCGTGCAGGATGTGCTCAGAAGAACGGCTGTAGAAGACAATATTTCGCCTCAGAGCTGTAACAAACAACATCGGCTATGATGAGGTGTCTATATTTGGTGAAGGCCTATTATAACGGCCGTGGAACAATCGTAGATCGCATTATCGATCATACCCGACTGTTTATGATCGACGTTTCCAGGCCTAAGCAGTGAACTGCGAAGAGGAAACGATGCATTGACTCAAGTCGCGGCCAGCTGCCGAGTTTTATGACAAGGAGGTAGACGTTGCCGCGTTCTGGAATCGAGGCACGGCGATACGCGTCGTGGAAGAGGCGTGTACGGAAAACAAGCCCTAGCCGAACGCACGCCACCAACGCCACCAAACCAGGCTTGGAGAAGGGAAGAGCCGAGACGCCGGTGGGTTGAGTGCACAGATAACGTTGGAAGTGTTGGGAGAACGAGTCGTGACCGGTATGAGTCGATACGTTGTGGGCAGGGCCAACAAGAGGATGACTGCCGAGGCAGCTAGCCAAGACTGGGCAACAGTGAAGGCAGCCATCCTGCGGGCGCTAGGCATACACCTACTTATTGAAAGCGTGTACCTGCAGCAGCGGCTGACGGGGCATTTCTTGCGTAGGGCGCTGTCCTCAACAACGGCAGATCAGCAAGCCACATTCTGCGAGGTTTCCTGTAGACGTCGGTTTCCACTTGGATCAGTGACATGGAGTAGAAGAGTGCAGTTGACGTCGGGTCGTGGGTGATGCAGATGTGGTTGCTGGGTCTGTCAGGCCTTCACTATCTTGATGCTAAGAGCCAACCGAGATTGGCTCTAATTTAGCGCCCTTGGGTTTACACCTAACCTCGACGCCTTACCTTTCCCCCCACCCCCATCGCAGACACTACCAACAATGCCATGTCATCCACTGAACCAAACACGTTCACGTCGTCACCGCACACGGAACAAAACTCTATGCCTTTATGCGCTTCCAGCGCCCAATCAAGCCTGGTTTCGTCGTCGTCAACGACCATGCACTCTGCAACCCCGGCCTCTAATAATAAAACGTTTCTTTCGTCACGAAAACAAAGCTTCTGTCGTGGACAAATCGTCGCATGGCCCTCTGCTCCTCGCTACGTGCTGCGCCGCAGACCAAGACCGTTTCCGCCAATTGCATGCGTTGCTCCACTGCCGAGATCTTGGGCGTCACAACGCGCGATGTCAGACGTCTCAGGTCCAGAGGCTTACCACGGGCACGCGTTACTTTTTTTGGTCGACTACGGGTGGCCTGACACCATTTCGATGCCAATTCCCGCCCTGCCATGGAATTCTCAGCATCCTTTGACAAGGGCTGCCTTAGGGCTAACGCCCCATCCAGCGTCGTCTTTATTCCTATAAACTGTCATGCCGTGTCGCTCCCTCTTAACTGTCGTCGACCCTTGGCCCAATCCCGTGTCTGCGGCTCACCTTCGTTGTATCAATTCACCGCAGCCTTTCATTGAATCCTTGCCGATACAATCTTTACAAAACTCCACTACGTCTTCTCAATACCAAGATGCTCTTCTCAACCGCCGTCGCCGCTGCCGCGGTCTTCGCCCCCCTTGCAAATGCCCACGGTCCTGCTGGCGTACCAAGAGTCGTGGGACTCGACTCGGAAACCGCCAGGAGCATGTTCGCCAGGTTTGGGTCTCGACACATCATGTCCGCGGATATCCACAACCACGCCTTGAACGCTCGCCAGAACCCCCCACCCCCAACTGGCCCACGAGAGTGCGGTGAGGGTGTCGGCTCGTGTCCCGATAACAAGTGCTGCTCCGCATATGGCTGTAAGTTGTAGACAAATCCTTGCAAGTGTCGGTCACTGACAACTACAGTCTGTGGAACCGGAGAGAAGTATTGTTATTCTCCCGGATGTGACTGGAAATTTGGTCCAGGCTGCCCGGAAAACGTTGTTCCCAAGGGAGAAAACACATCTTCTATCCCGCGTCCCAAAGTGGGAGATGTTCCATATGGAGAGAAAATCGAACACTGCAAGAAGCCTGGAACGGTTGCCCTCACCTATGACGATGGCCCAATGAAGGAATACACTTCCCATATCCTTGACGTCTTCAAGAAGTACAACGCACAAGCTACTTTCTTTGTCAGCGGCCACAACATTGGAAAGGGCCAAATCGACGTCACCGATGAGTACATCAATGTGATCAAGCGCATGGATGCCGAAGGCCACCAGATAGGCTCCCACACCTGGACGCATCTGGACCTCAGCAAGATCACGCGAGAGGAACGCCGCCTCCAGATGACCAACAACGAGATGGCCATTCGCAACATTGTCGGAAAGATTCCCACTTACATGCGTCCTCCCTACTCCAGCTGCTCAGACGAGTGCAAGCAGGACATGGCCGACCTGGGCTACCACCTCTCCTACTTCGACGTCAACGGCGAAGACTATGCCCAAGCGCCCCTGGGAACGTTCCAGAACTCGCTGGACTGGTTCAAGGGCAACGTCACCAAGAACAACGCAACCCCCGAGAAGAACCAGTGGCTCAGCATCTCGCACGATATCGTCAACGAGACCGCCTACCAGCTGACCGAGTACATGCTCTCGACCCTCACCCAGCTGGGCTACAAGGCCGTCACCATGGGCGAGTGTATGAATGACCCCCCGGAGAACTGGTACCGCTCGTCCGACAACAGCTCTAGCACTTCCGTCAAGGTAAGCGGAACACCCACTGCCTCTGCCACCTCGCGCGCTTCTCTGACAGCCCCCACACAGTCTGCCACCGGAAGCGATAGCACCACCGGAACCCAAGACGGCACCTCCAGCGCCAGCGCCAGCTCCAGCGCCAGCCCTACCGCTGAAGTCACACAGTCTGCTGCCAGCGGTCTCGCATCCAGCAGCCTCGCTGCGCTAGCCCTGTCGGCAGCCCTTGCGTTCGCTTTCGCACTGTAGATGAGATGAGCCTGCATCCGACCCTACCTCCTTTGCATCCTCGCAACGCAGTGCCCAACGGCGTTTGTCCTGCCCCTCCCGCCTGCCATTCGCCAGCGCAAAAAGCTGTTTCGTATATCGTCCACACCCTGTTGGCGTTGTCTTTTTCTCTTTTTCTTTTTTCTGTAGTGCATAGCCTTGGCGTGTGAGTTGTGCCATTTTATACTTGGGCACGAGCGACGGCCGTATTTTGATATTTAGTCTGTACGGTTCTGCCGACAGTAGTTATGTAACATACCCTCGTAATGATACCTAGAGTGTAGTTTATCACCCACCCACCAGCTTTGCTCCCGTTCCTCGCTTCCTCTACGGCTGCTATCGTGGAACGGTTAGCATGCAGAGCACCGTCACACAACCCGCGTGTTCGCTTCCCCACACATTCCCGGAAACCCTCAGCTCACACGGTGGTGATGATGACTACGACGACAACGGTGACAACGTCAATGATGACAAGACGACAGACGCGTACGAAAGTAATTAGTTTGCTTTGGTATGAACACCACCTACACGCTATGCAGATGCGCCTATGTAAACACAGAATATGACGACTCAGCAGGCCATCATCCATCACAAGATCGTATCTCAGGTCGTCGTCGTTGGAAAAACGTTTCGTAACTCTCTCTTTCTTTCTTTCTCCCCCCCCCCCTCTCTTCCTCCCTCGCTCTCGCTCTATCGGCCCATGCGGATCACACCGGCGTGCACGAGCTTCTGGATCTTGGCGCGGATGCTGGGGTTCTTCAGGTGCTCCTGCAGCGCGGCGGGGTCGTCCTTGGCTTGCTGCAGGATGCTCTGCATGACGGGGTCCTGGATGATGCTGGCGATCTGGAGCGAGCGAGTTAGTTTGCGTACGGGATGAGAAAAGGGTGCGTCATTGGCTTACCTCTGGGTCGCGCTGGATGCGCTCCATTGTCTCCTGCTCCGACTCGCCCTCTCTCGAAGAGTACTGTGCCTGGAGGGCCTTGGACTCCTGCTGCTGGATCTCGCGGGCGTTCTTGCCGCCCTCGTCGTGCTCCATGGCCTCGGCGCACACGTTGATGCACTTGTTGTACTCCTTCATGACGAAGTAGGCCTGGGCCTTGCGCAGGTATGCGCGGATGAACTTGACGTCGCGCTTGATGGCTTCGTCGCAGTCCTGGATCGCAGAGGGGAAGGCGAGAAGCTTGATGAAGCAGGCGGCGCGGTTCGAGTATCCTCGTGGGTCCTCGGGGGCGCGCTTGATCATCTCGCTGTAGGCCTCAACGGCAGCAGGCCAGTCGGCCTCCTTGAACTTGGCATTGCCGAGCTCACGAGCCTTCTCTGCCTCCTCGGGGTTGATGTAGGCGTCCCGCTCGGCCTTGATCTTGGCCTTCTCTGCTGCGCGAAGCTTAGCAAGGACTTCGGGTGTGCGGTGCTCGGTCTGAGCCTTATTGTAGAACAAGACGGCGTTGGTGAGGTCGTTCTGCTTCTCGTAGGCAGTACCGATACGAGCGTAGGCCCTATGACATGTTAGCTGGATTCTTTTGACCTTACTGAACTGAGAGCAACTTACTTTGCGATGATCTTGAAGTCTGCGTAGATCTCACGACCATACTCGATAGCCTGCTGGCATGCCTCGATACACCCAGGGTAGTCGCCCTTCTCGAACTTGGCCGCTCCCAGATTTGTTAGGTAGGTGATGTCCTTGTGTGTCTCCCACGCGTTACTGTAGTTCTCAATTGCCTCGTCAAACTGCCTTTTCTTGTAGAACTCTGTACCCTTCTTCTTCAGCTCGTCGGCCTTGATCTTGGCCTCCTTCGCCGCCTTGTCCTCCTCAGACTCTTCGATCTCGGGCTCAGGCTCAGGCTCGGGCTGCTTCTTCGGCTGTGTGGGCTCCGGTCGTGCATCGGGCATCTCGACGTCCTCCTGGGCCTCGGTAGGCGCAGCGCCGCCCTGCTCTCCTGGTCCGCCAAACTGCATGTCGATGCCCAAGAGCACGCTCATGACCTGCAGGAAACGCGGGTCCTGCATGAACTGGCCAACCATGTTGGGGTTGCTCTTCAGTTGCTGCAGCTTACCCATGAATTCCGGGTCAGCAAGCAGCGCTGCTGTCTTGGGGTTGCCGGCGAGCTTCTGCATCATGTTGGGGTCGTTGAACATGCTGCCGAGGCCACCTGAGGGGTCGCCACTGATGCCGTCCGCCTGAGCCTCTTGTTCAATGGCGCGGCGGACAGCCTGCAGACCAGACTTGGCTTGTGCGTTGTTAGGGTCGAGCTTGAGGGCCTCGTCGAAGGCGTCCGATGCACCGACGAGGTCGCCCTCGCCGTGCAGCGCCGTTCCTTTACGCCCCCAGCCCTTGGCCCAGTCAGGCTTGATTTCTGTGGTCTTGGTGGCATCCTCCAGCGCCTTGGTCCAGTCCTTCAGCGAGGCATATGCACCGGATCGGTTCGAGTAGAGTACGTGATTTGTGGGGTCGAGCTCGATAGCCTGTGAGAACTTCTCACTACGGCTTGTTAGCTGATGGTCGCTAGGCGGAGTTTGCGGGGAACTCACATGGACTCTTCGAACTTCTTCTCCGCGAAGAGCTTGTTGCCTTCGGCTTTCAGCGCGTCAGCCATGGTGAGAGATGTGGAATGGTATATGGTATTGGGTGAATTGCTGCAGAGTGTCGGCGCGTAGGCGGTAGGGGGAGTTGTGCAGAAATACGTCTGGCGCCTGCAGCTAGAATGTTCGACGCGGGCGGAGCTCTGGTGAGGGCGGGTCTGTGCGCTCTAGGGCTGAAGGGCGGCGTCATGACCCCTCCATCTACTCTACCCAAGTTATCAATTCAAGGTACTACCTGTCGGTATGTCTTTACTATTCCGCGAGATAGGCTGAATGCTATGTTCGAGTGGAACTACACGCTCCTCGAATTTCTCCCCCTATTATCTTCGTCACTTTGTCTTGGGAAGATCATTATTCTTAGCTGATGGATGCGTAGAGGCGAGTCATACGCAACACAGGCCATTGCTAATCCTGGGAGCTGTAAAAGTAGGCAGCACCTACCTATATCTTTGATCCATCGCAAATCGACTGTCAGCCAACTTAAACCCGCAACGACACCGCCATGGCCCAACTCATCCGACAGGCCGTTTGGAACGCACATGCAGCCCAAAGCGAGAGCACCGATAAGATTGTTGTCCAAAATCTTGCCGTCACCGTAAACGCAGGAACAGATGTCTGGGGCCGTAAGAAAAAGCAACGGGCGCTGATCAGCGTCACCGTCACGCTTGGTAAACCCTTCAGCACTGCCTCGTCTACCGATTCGGTCGATGAAAGCACCGTTCACTACGGCACGCTCAGCAAAGCGCTTCAAGCACGCATACAGGATGATAGCCTCGAGTGGATGTCCACTGCAGACCTCTCGATATCCATAGCTGGCATTGTACGTACAGCCGCCGGCTCGACAGACATCTTTGCCATTGAGACAGATGTGTGTTATCTGAAGGGCAGCATGTTTGGAGACGGCGCTGGCCATACCACATCCATCATCACGCAATTGGGAGTGTATTCCAACATGATGTATCTGCGCAACGTCCGTGTACCGTGCCTGATTGGAGTCAACTCCAACGAACGGACTGCAAAGCAACCCGTGGTCGTCAATGTGTGGATTGATTGTGTTCCTGCATCGCGTGTCGACGATTACGCTGCATTGGAGAACATTCTGTTCGAGGTTTGTTGCCTCCAGTTGTTGTTGTTGTTATTGTTATTGTTGGATCACAGCTGACGTCGAGTAGATCATCTCCGAGACGTCGTACGAAACGCTTGAAAGCCTCTTGGTATGGGTGGTACAGCAACTCCGACAAAGGTTCTTCACCAAAGAGGAGGATCGGGATGCGTGGATCAGGCTTAGAATGGAAAAGCCAATGGCGGTGCCATTCGCGGACGCTCCCGCTGTGGAGATAACGCGTCCAGTGAGGTCGGTCTAAGATGGACTCGAGAAATGTAGCAATCAGAGTCCAATTCGCCTGGCTGTACAAGCTTTCCACTGAGCCTGTGTTAAGGCGACCGAGCTGACTCTGGATGGCTGCTGCTTATTACCGCTAAGCCTTGTAGCGAACGGCCGACGTGCAGACTCGGAATCGTATAAAACTATATTCTATTCAAAGCTCGCGTAGGCCTGCTGTTGACTCGTCTGTAAAGTGCTGTGAAGATGTATGTACATAACGATGGCCTCATATCCTAGGTAGATCGTCGGCTCGAATTCGCGGACACTGATCTGGTACCTTGGTATGCGAGGTCATTGTCGAGGTTACCCGGCGGTCCCCAGCAGATCCCCCACGTACCTACCTAGTCATAGTGGTCCGCGCGACAAAACGGCGGAAGAGAACGAACGAACAGGGGCGCAACGCCAAACGAGTCTTCCCGATGCTGGGCCAGGGTCTGATGGGCGGAAAAACTTTGCAAGCACCCCATGGAGGGCGGCTGCAGCACATTTGCCACTCTCCAGAGTTTGCCCTGCAAGAGGCGCAGTCTGGGGCAGTTGTTGAGGGGAGAATGGCATGTCGTTGAGCGCGCTATGTCATGCTGCCGTACAGCCAAGCATCTGTCGCCCTACTAGCGGCCGGGCGAGACGGGGCTCTCTCAATAAAATTTGGGCCATAGCTCCCGGGCGGCGACTCCGACTGATGTTTATCGTGGCTTGAAGGGCTCAGCAGAATGCCAATTGCTGCCCACCAGGCCTTGGTCTGCGGGTGTTTGCCTGTCACTGGGTAACGGGACACGGTTGGTGTTGGACTGTGTTACTGCGCTGTCGGTGCACACCGCATCAGAACGGCCGAAAGTGGGTGGGCAGGACAGGGGACGCGGGGCAGGAGGCAATCACAGCGACTTCGCCATGCCCGCGCATAGATAGACGCAGTGAAGCAGCAGATACCTACATACAGACACGAGGTGTAGAGGCAAGAGTACGAGTGGCTGGCAAGCAAAGTCATGGCAGCCAGCCCGCTCGACACCCTGCTACCGGCCAAGGTTTGCCGGGTCGCTGCCAACAATCCGCTTTCATCGTCGACCTTCCCCCCCGTTGCCAGGTTGAGGCAGGCACGTTCTCGACTTGCCCCACTTGTCTGTGCGCAAGAGCAAGCCATTGCCTTTAAGCAACCAGACCGCCATCTCCTGTCACTCCCCCTTCCATCCTCTCTCTCCCTCCTTTCCACCAGAGTGCCCTTCTCCCCTCACTCTTACACATCATGGCTTCCCGCGCAATCCCTTCCCACCTGAAGCCCTCCGCCGCTGAGGATGGCGGCTTCTCTCCTCGCCATCACGGCAAGTCGCAGTCCCATGTGGTAAGTTGCCCCCTCCTGATTCCTTGCTTGCGGCGAAACATGGCTCGGGTGTACTCTCGTGTGCATGGAGCAGCTCGTGCTTCAATGTGCATTGTCCTCTCGACAAGCTCGCTGGGAGCTGGCGACGGCATCCCTGGGGGAGTAGCGGCTGCTGCTGCTCGCCAGGGGGCTCAATGACACCTCCAGCACGGCTCCAGCGCGTTCTCTCACCCACTTGACTCCTTGCTAACCTTTGCTTCCTCGTAGGCTTTCGAGAACACATCCACCAATGTCGCCGCTTCGCAGATGCGCAACGCGCTCAACAAGCTCGCCGACACCGTCACCGACCCCGCCGAGAAGAAGGTGAGCACATACTCCTACACCTGCTGCCAATGCATAATCCCCCAATCTGCAATACTGGGGGATCAATGAAATGCACCACACCACAATCTGAGTGGTGCGAGTGTTGGGCACGGCAGGCAGAAAACACATTACGTCACCAGAATGCAGACTTACCCCGCGCAGTACTTTGAGACGGAGATGGATAACTTCTTCGCCCTGTTCCGCCGCTACCTGAACGACAAGGCCAAGGGCAATGCCATTGACTGGAACCGCATCGCGCCCCCGAAGAAGGAGCAGGTCGTCAACTATAATGACCTTGCCAACTCCGAGGGTGTCGAATACCTGAACAAGCTGGCCGTTGTCAAGCTCAACGGTGGTCTCGGTACCTCCATGGGTTGCGTTGGTCCCAAGTCGGTCATTGAGGTCCGCGATGGCATGTCCTTCCTCGACCTGTCGGTGCGTCAGATTGAGTACCTCAACCGCACATACGACGTCAACGTGCCCTTTGTCTTGATGAACTCGTTCAACACGGACAACGACACCGCCAGCATCATCAAGAAGTACGAGGGCCACAACATCGACATCCTCACCTTCAACCAGTCCAAGTACCCCCGTATCTTGAAGGACTCGCTCCTGCCCGCCCCCAAGGACTCGGCCTCCGACATTGCCAACTGGTACCCCCCAGGCCACGGTGACGTTTTCGAGTCCCTGTACAACACCGGCATGCTCGACAAGCTGCTCGAGCGTGGCATTGAGATCATTTTCCTGTCCAACGCCGACAACCTCGGTGCCGTTGTCGACCTCCGCATTCTGCAGCACATGGTTGACTCCAAGGCTGAGTACATCATGGAGTTGACCGACAAGACAAAGGCCGACGTCAAGGGTGGAACCATCATTGACTACGAGGGCTCTGTCCGTCTTCTCGAAATCGCACAGGTTCCCAAGGAGCACGTCAACGAGTTCAAGTCGATCAAGAAGTTCAAGTACTTCAACACCAACAACATCTGGATGGACATCAAGGCCGTCAAGCGCGTTGTTGAGCAGAACGAGCTTGCCATGGAGATTATCCCCAACGGCAAGTCGATCCCCGCCGACAAGAAGGGCGAGGCCGATATCTCGGTTCTCCAGCTCGAGACCGCCGTCGGTGCGGCGATCAAGCACTTCAACGGCGCCCACGGTGTCAACGTCCCCAGGAAGCGTTTCCTGCCCGTCAAGACTTGCTCCGACCTCATGCTCGTCAAGTCGGATCTGTACACTCTGCAGCACGGCCAGCTGGTCATTGACCCCAACCGCTTCGGCCCTGCGCCTCTGATCAAGCTCGGCAGCGACTTCAAGAAGGTCTCGAGCTTCCAGTCGCGCATTCCCTCGATCCCCAAGATTGTCGAGCTCGACCACCTGACGATCACGGGCCCGGTCAACCTTGGCCGTGGCGTCACACTCAAGGGTACCGTCATCATTGTGGCCACAGAAGGCTCAACGATTGACATTCCCCCGGGTTCCATTCTGGAGAACGTCGTGGTCCAGGGTTCGCTGAGACTGCTCGAGCACTAGACGGGGACGATTGCATCTTTGCTTGTTTCTGTAGTAGATTTGTGAAAGACAACAATCTTTCTTGTAGCGACTGATCATGAAGACTGGCATGCCGTAGATATGATGCGGCTCCATCACCACCTCGTCCAGGCGGTGGGGCGTAAAGATGCACGCTCTGCTGCTTCACGGATTCTAATAGACAAAATATGCATCTCAAAGTGTCTAGTATTTGTTGTTGATGTTTGTTGTTGCCTGACTACCCATCTACCTAGTCATGGACGTGAGTGTGGGGTGAGTGTGGGGATGGTTTCACATGGCAGGCCGCGGGCCTGATTGCGATTGCTGCCTGACGCCCGTGTGAGTGATGTCAGTCTCCAGCCACCGACAGCGCATCCATGAGTCCTCCGCAGAGAGGCGCAGTCGGCAAGTCGGCGCGTCAGCTGCCTGTGCGCATGGCTGTGGAGGCTGCTGATAGGGAGTGCGGCCGGTGTACAAGTACCCCAGACGCGCTGGACTCTCACCTGAGGGCTGTTGGACGTTGCACGGCCTGGGCATCCCCGCGGGGCAGTTGGACCTCATTGACCGCAACACGACAGGCACAAGTACCCATACTCTAGTCACCAGCCTCCTACAACCCGTACCGATGGGCGACATGACGGGGGAGCCAAAAGAGAGCAAAGAGCAGCGTGAGGCGAGTGCAGCCAACACAGAGGCGACGCAGCGCGAGGCTGCCGAATACTGGGGCTACCTCTTGCAGCCCGACAAGTGCGGAACGCCGCTCCTGGATCGCCTGCTCAAGGGCATCGCCGAGGTCATAGTGAGTTGGGCCCAGCTCCAGCATGGGTTGCTCCTACATTCCAGGACTGACGCAATTGTCGCAGAGCACCAAGTTTGAGCCCAGTGACTCGCCCGACCTCACGCCTAGCCAGCTCGCCGCATGGTACCGCGCCGTGGGCGGCGACTACGCCGTGCTATTCACCGACACCCCACCCTCATCCATCGCCTTCATCTACCGATCTTTGGGCGCCTACCACAGCCTGCAGCCAGCACCGAGCGACGATGGATACTCAACACCTGCAATACCCGCGCTCAAGAAGCAGGGATTCATCACCTGGCAGACAATACAGCTGCTGCTTGGGCCACAAGAGCACGTGGCTTTCATCCAAAAGAGCCTAGAGCTGTTCGATGTGATTGATCCAGAGACCAAGACAGCCTTTCCCAAAATACTCCCAAGCAAATGCTTCCCTGACAAGCCAGATGAAGCCATGGAAGAATGGTACGAAAGCGTGGCTACTCGGCTTAGGAGCGAGGCGGAGGCGGAGGAGACGAGAGGACCACATGTAGAGCACCAGCCCGGGTTGCGCACCTCGACTGACATGTCTGGAGACGGGTCTTCTGCAGACGAGAAACAGGGTGCGTTCAAGTACTTTGAAGACCCCATGTACCGCAAAGCTAGACCACGGCCAGCCTTCATGCGCCATGTTTCCAAGGACCAGGTTCGCGATGAGAGGGAAAGGGCTGCGACTTCGAGGGTCAGACAGTTCCTCCATCCCTTCGCCAGAAAGAAGAGTCATCTACCAGGTCGGTATGGAGACGATTACTCGGACGAGGATGCCACACCGACTGCCACACATCCGCCATCGGCACCGCGATACCCGTCTCACAAGCGTCCCCATGCACCCCGGCGCGAGAGCTCGCTATCGTCGACAGACTCGGACTCTGACGATCAGCCGCCCTCTCGGCGCCGCACCCCGGTCCACGGCGATCGAAGGCCAGCTTCACGTCCTCTATCACCCCGCGAGTATTTCCCTCCGTACCACGGAGCTGCCCACTACTCACCGCAGCACGTGCCTGTGGACAAGGTAGAGATCCGACACTCTGGCGCGCCGCCTCATCCAGTTTATGGGCCGACGGAGGCGCCGCTTTTTGCGACACACGTTGCGCAGCTTGAAGCACGCAACCACTATGCGCGTCCCACGCTGGCACCACGGTCAAGCTACAGACCGGAACAATCGGGCGTGCGATATAGTATGCACTCGACACCGGTGAGCCCACCGCACGGTAGCGAGCCCGCGTATGCGCCCCACCACGATCCCTACCGGGGCCGCAACGGCGATGGGTACGACTACAGCGCGCATGCGCGGCGGCGACGGTCGACGGAAGACTCAGCGCACGCACGGGAGCGGGAGCGGGATCGAGAGCGCGACAACGGGCGCACGCGTAGTCACGATCGAATGAAGGACGAGTGGGACGACCGAGAGCGATGGAACCGATCACGGGATCCCAGCCGCGACCGAGGGCACGAGCGGCGACACGGCTCGCACCGATATGTGAATGGAATGCAGGACGGCGTCAGTGGACGACGATACCCGGTTGTATGAGACGAGTGGGGGGCTCGGGGGGGCAGTCAAGCTAGCGAGTTAGATTTGACATGGCAGCATGGCTGGCAGGTGAAATGTGTACAGACGGCGGGGTCTGGAAGGGGTCTAAGTGGCGCAGGCCGGATGGCTGGTTTAGCTTGGAGGAAGCGCACAGGGCGAGGGTGGATGCTTGCACGAGGGGCACTGGGCACTTGTTTCTGGCTAGGCTGGGGGGGGATGTTGACGATTAACGAATTGAAAGCATGGCTCGTACGAGGCGTTTGGATACCTAGAGAGTGGCTGGTGTTGGTTTGTGTGACGGGGGGTGGACGGAAGGGGAGGGGAGGGGAGAGGAGAGGGAGGCAGAACGTGTGGGGTAAGGCCAGCCAACTGGAACACTGGAATAGGTACCCGCGCCCCAGGCTCGTGGGCAGCAGGCGAAACAGCCGCGCGTACGTCGAGGCAGGGACATGGAGTGAAGGCAGCGAAAAGCAAATTTCTCAAACGACGGGCCTTTTTGCGGGCGATCAATATCTGCGCGGCTTTGTTTGTCTGGCGCAAGTGGAGTAGGTTGGGTGTGGCTGCGCAAGCTACGGGCCAGCTCTAGGGCCATGGCTAGTGCTAGGTGGTATGGCCGCAACAGGGATCAGCTTATGACGGCGGTTCAGCCCGTGGTAAACACACACAGGTCGCCCGTCCGAGCTCCTCCCTATCCAACCCCCCTCTCGCCCTCTGCTTCTGCGTCTGTCGCTCCTTGTTCCCAGTCCCTTGCACTCGGCGTCCGTCTCGCCCCATTCATTGCCAGCGAGTGCCTAAACTAAAGGTTGGTCTGCTCACCAAGCATGCCACCTTCGCTGTGCCTGTGCCAGGCGGCTAACGCGACCAAGCAGGTTTGCGGGTACCACGGCCGCCGAATAAGTCGTTTGCCACGACCGCAACCTCGCTCCTCCTCCAACGTGGCCTAATTGCAACCCGCCTCCCGCCTCCGCCTCCGCCTCCCTCTCCCCCTCCCCTCCTCTCCTCTCCTCTCCGCATTGCACCGGCATGGCCTCGAACGGTACCGCCGAGCATGCCTCAGAGCTGAAGCAGCAGGGCGCCCTCGATGCCGCCAGAGACCCCAACTCGCTCGTCACCCCAGAGGCCGCCGAGCGCACCGTCGTCCAGCAGGCCCGCCAGGGCGGCAGCGCTGCCTTCCAATTCGACCCCAATGCGAGCCCCGAGGACAAAAAGGCCCAGACCCTGTCTAAGCTGCCTCCCGGCTTCCACTCGGACCGCTCCCATAATGCCACCGCCCTCGTCTCCGACCTCGACACGTCGTCCGCTCAAAAGTACGACCTGCCCTCCCCCTCGAAAGCGGGCGCCGTCACCTCTCCCACAACCTCGACCGCAAACGGCCAAGTCCCTACACCAGATAACGGCGATGACCGCTGGGAGCGAGTCGGCTGGGCCCCGCGCTTCGGCATGCCTGGCTCCGAGGAAGAGGTCGAAGAGGGCTCCATGCTCGACCACCAGACGCTGCTCGAGAGCCAGCTCGACGACAAGTTCTTCGGCGACTGGTACCACAACACGGCCGTCATCATCTTCGCCTGTCTGAGCTCGTGGGTCGTTGCCACGCTCGGTGGCGGCCTGGGCTGGGTCATGATCATCATAGCCGTCTGCGGCACCTACTACCGCACCTCGATCCGCCGCGTGCGCCGCAACGCCCGCGACGACCTCAACCGCGAAATGGCAAAGAACCGCCTCGAGACGGACACGGAGACGCTCGAATGGATCAACAGCTTCCTCGTCAAGTTCTGGCCCATCTATGCGCCCGTGCTGTGCGACACCATTGTCGGCTCTGTCGACCAGGTTCTCTCCACCTCGACCCCCGCTTTCCTCGACAGTCTCAAGATGAAGACGTTTGTCCTCGGTACAAAGCCCCCGCGCCTCGAGCACGTCAAGACGTACCCCAAGACCGAGGACGACATTGTTCTCATGGACTGGAAGTTCAGCTTCACTCCCAATGACACGCTCGACCTCACCGCCCGCCAGGTCAAGAACAAGATCAACCCCAAGATCGTCCTCGAGATTCGCATCGGCAAGGGTCTCGTCAGCAAGGGCCTGGATGTCATTGTTGAGGACATGGCCTTCTCTGGTCTCATGCGCCTCAAATTCAAATTGCAGCTGCCGTTCCCGCACATCGAAAAGGTTGAGATGTCCTTCCTCGAGCGTCCTACCATTGACTACGTCTGCAAGCCGCTTGGTGGTGAAACATTTGGTTTCGATATCAACTTCATTCCTGGTCTCGAGACTTTCATCATGGAGCAGATCCACGCCAACCTTGGTCCAATGATGTACAGTCCGAACGTGTTTCCTATTGAGATCGCCAAGATGCTTGCCGGAAACCCGGTCGACCAGGCCATTGGTGTTCTGCAGATCCAGTTCCACGGCGCCCAGGGTCTCAAGAACCCAGACAAGTTTTCCGGTACCCCTGACCCGTACGCCACCGTCTCGATCAACAACCGCAATGTCCTTGGACGCACCCAGACGGTCAAAGAGAACGCCAACCCCCGCTGGAACGAGACCGTCAACGTCATTATTACATCGCTCAAAGACTCGCTTACCATCAACATCTACGACTACAACGATATTCGCAAAGACAAGGAACTCGGTTGCTCGACGTTTGCTCTCGAGCAGCTGGAAGAAGACCCGGTACATGAGAACCTGCATCTCGAGGTTCTCTCGGGTGGACGACCGCGCGGTATTCTGCAGGCCGATGTGCGCTTCTTCCCGGTTCTGGAGGGCGCCACACTCCAAGATGGAACAAAGGAGCCACCGCCCGAGTCACGCACCGGTATCATCAAATTCACAATCGAACAGGCCAAGGATCTCGACGGCACCAAGAGCATGATTGGAGCCCTGAGCCCGTATGCCCTGCTGCTTCTCAACGGTCGCGAAGTAGCCAAGTCACGCACAATGAAGCGAACAAACATTCCCATCTGGCCCGATGCCAGCAAGGAGATACTCATCACTGATCGTAAGAAGACAAAGCTTGGGGTCGTCATCAAGGATGATCGTGATCTCGCTGCGGATCCCATTCTGGGTACATACCAGATCACGATCGACGACATGCTGGAGTTGAATGCCAAGGGCCACGAGTGGTTTAACCTGGCTGGAGCACAAACAGGACGCGTCAAGATGAAGCTCGACTGGAAGCCTGTAGCTCTCAAGGGTTCTCTGTCGTCAGGAGGCTACCTTACGCCGATTGGTGTTATGCGACTACACTTCCAGAGCGCTCGCGCTTTGCGGAATCTCGAAACTATGGGCAAATCTGACCCATACGTGCGAGTACTTCTCTCTGGCGTTGAAAAGGGACGCACCGTAACGTTCAAAAACAACCTAGACCCAGACTGGGACGAGGTGGTCTACGTGCCTGTCCACACCGTACGTGAGAAGCTGACACTCGAGGTCATGGACGAAGAGAAGCTTGGCAAGGACCGCTCGCTGGGTCATATTGAACTGATGGTGGCCGATTACGCTGAGCAGAACGAAAATGATGAGTGGATTCCGCATGAACAGAGGCAGTCGATTGCTGGACCTCTGTGTCTGTCGGGTTCCTCGTCGCCCAAGGGCACCCTTAACTACACATGCTCGTTCTACCCTACCTACCCTACATGGGACCCTGATGAGGAAGACAGCGATGAAGAGGAGGCAGAGAAGAACGAGAAGGGAGAGTTGACGCCACCCAACGGTCTTTCACGGCAAATTTCGAACCAAACGGCAGGCTCCAAGGTGTCCAACAAACACCAACGGACTGTTTCGGGCGCCTCTGCAATTGCGAGATCAGAGACTGCAGGCACAATCTCCTCGATGGCATCCAAAGATACTAAAAACAGAGACAGTGCAGCCGACCTGGCTATGCAGCTGGAGAAGAATGAGGATCTGCAGGATGAGTCCATCGCCGAGAAAAAGGTGGTGCCGAAGCTGCATCTCGGTGCGGATGACATTCAGCAATACGGTACGCGACGCCGCAATAGCGAGAATACGATAGAGAATGGCTGGTTGAGTTGGTCGCCCCGACCTGCAGCCTGCACCGTATTCTTATCCTCCCCAAGACGTATGCTGACTATCCACAGAATCCGGTCTCCTCGTGTTCAAACTCATCGAGGGCGAGTTTGCCTCAACGGGCGGCTACATTGATATCGTTATGGATGATATGGCGTACCCGAGCTACTTCAGCGCAAAGATCAAGTCTCATCACATGAAGTTCAACGAGAGTAAGTTTCTGCAACTCGCAAATGCCATGCGTCTCTAACTCATTTGCAGTCGGCGACACAATGATTCGTGAGCTAGACTTTTCTCGAATCACGCTTCGTATTATCGAACATGTTGACAAGGACGGCGACGGTGATGACGACCATGTCATTGCTAAACTCGTGGGCAATACCATCGACACACTGCGAAGAGCGCTGTACACTCCCACTCAACTCGTACTCAAGGATAAGCACGGCAGGGAGAATAAGATTACCGTCAGTCTCAAGTACATCCCCATCAACATGCGCCTCGATCCCAGCGAGTCTTTCAACAACCAAGGTACTCTTCGTGTTGATGTTCTCGACGCTGCGGATCTCCCTGCTGCCGACCGCAACGGCTACTCGGACCCATATTGCAAGTTTGTTCTCAACGACAAAGAAGTCTACAAGACGAAGACCCAGAAGAAGACGCTGCATCCGGCGTGGAACGAGTACTTTGAAGTGCCTGTACGAAGCCGAACTGCGGCAGACTTTGTTTGCAACGTCTACGACTGGGACTTTGGCGAGAAGGCCGACTTCCTAGGCAAGACAGCCATCAACCTTGAGATCTTGGAGCCATTCGTAGCGCAGGAGATGACGCTGGGTCTTGACGGCCAATCTGGAGCTATTCGCCTACGCATGCTCTTCAAGCCAGACTATGTCATGCGGGCCCGCCAGGGTTCCAGTACTTTCTCGGGTACTTTTGCTGTCCCTGGCAAGATTATCGGAGCACCCGTGAAGGGGGTTGGAAAGGGCGCTGCGTTCGTCGGTGGCAACGTGGTGCGCGCGGGAACGTTCCTCGGTCGGGGCTTCAAGCGGAGAAAGTCACGTGGCGCACAGGGTAGTGACGACGGTGAGGGGGCTGATTTCGAACGGCCATCTGTTGACGCACCCTTGATCTCCATCGAAGGTGACAACTCTGCTCGTCCCACGACACCAATCAGGGCGGAGCAGCAGAACCACAACAGGCACCGCAGCTGGGGCGCACAGAGCTTTGCAAGCCGCGCAGGCGGGTCCACGTCACCTGGCGGCGGTGCCGAACAGGGCACAGCCAACATCGCCATTGTCAGCGCCGACGGCTTCCCACCAAATACCAACGTGCGTGTATTCGTACGCCTAGGCAACAAGGAGGTGCACAAGACGGACCACATCAAGACAGCGTCAGGCAGCGTCGAATTCCCTGACGAGGCCTTCAAAGTCACCTGCACACCCGACCAGTTCTTCAAAGTAGTCGTCAAGAACCACAGCACCTTTGGGCGCGACGAGGAGCTCGGCGAAGCGAGCTTCACCATCGATGACACGGGCGCCGGCAGCGAGAGGAACATCGGCGTCGGCAAGGGCATGGTCGTCATCCGCAGCAACTTCACGCCCGCCGACGCGGCGAGCCAAGTCGGCAGCGTGAGCCCGCGGCCTGGCGGGAGCAGCGGGCGGCGCGGACTCTTGAGCCGTGGTAAGGACAGGAGTCCTGCGCCTGCGCCTGCTTAGGGAGCTGCACCTGGGCGGAGATCGAGCATTCGGTCCGTGGCAACTGGGGTTTGGCGTCGTGATAGATCGGTAGCGGGTTAATTTTTTATGTCTGGCCTGGTTGGGCCTGGTGGGTGGGTTCGTCTCTTACCTAATTCATGTCTATGAATTTTGTTATTCTTTTCCTCAAAGCTTTTGCGTTAGTTATCGTGAATTGCCTTGTGCCTCTGGCTGATAACTTTACACTTGTGGGTCACACACATATACACACACACACACACACACACACACACACACACAGAGAGAGAGAGAGAGAGAGAGAGAGAGAGAGAGAGAGAGAGAGAGAGAGAGAGAGAGAGAGAGAGAGATATAAAAAACA
>WODD01000221.1:286568-313749 GCA_019775935.1 Neoascochyta sp. HWLR27
ATCCTAGACAGGCCAACCATCTAGTGGTAACACTACCACACATGGCCCTTGGTCTGCTTAATCCCCAGCACATTGATATCCCTCCACATCAACACAGCCACCAACCCCACGGCCCAAAACGCCATCCCGGCAGCCACCATCCGCAGCTGCGCATCTCCATACGCCATCTGGATCGCAGTGCGCGTGTCCGAGCCAACCGGGTACGAAAGCTGCGTAACGATGTCGGCATAAATCATGTCGAGATTGACCAACTCGTCGACAGGCAAATACGCCGCGAGTTTCTTCGGCAGCGTATCCTGCCATATCGCCGCAGCAACAGTCAGCCCCACTGCGCCACCGATGTTACCAAACAGCCCCAGCACCGCCAGACACACGGCGACGTGCTGGTGGCTCGCGGCGGCGAGGATGGCGATCTCGTCGCAGATGACCACCGTCCCTGCCGCGACGCTGATGAGCAGCTGGCACAGCACGGCGTAGCCGACGTGCGTGCCCGGGCGCCGGAAATGCATCATCAGGCCGAGACCCAGAACGCTGAGTGGAAGCGCGAGGTACAAGCATGCGGGCTTGAAGCGGCCGGTGTAGTGGATCAGCGCGCCGACGGCGACGGCGCACACGACCGACGTGACGGTGTAGGTCTGAACGACGTAGCTGGCTGTGTCGACGTGCAGGGCGTACACGACTTGCAGGAAGGAGCTGAAGTAGGCTGACCACGCGAAGTAGCTTGCGAAGAGGGTGAAGGAGAGGAGGCACGCGCCGAGGACGGTGCGGTCGCGGAGGAGCGTGTAGGGGATGAAGGTGGTTGGCGCGAAGTAGCGTTCCCAGATTATCGAGAGGAGGATGAGGAGTGTGCCGACGGCGAGCATGCTTATTACGAGCGGCGAGGTCCAGCCTTGGGCTTGGAGTGTGTACAGGTTGAATGGGAGGAGGAACAGCGCGAAGCCGGCGGACATGAGGAAGAGGCCGAGTGCGTCAAATTGGCGCGCGTAGTAGATGAGGGACTGGAGGGGCGAGCGGGCTGTTTCGGGGGTGGGGATCAGGCCGAGTTTTTGCGCTTTGAAGTAGTTCAGGAGGAGGACGACGAAGAGCGGGAGCGTGATGGCTGGGATCATGATCGTGTACATGCCGAACGCCCACCGCCATCCGGGCCCGTTGAGGAAGCCCGAGGAAATGGGCCCCGCTAGCCAGCAGGTTATGAGGTTTGGTGATGATACGAGCGCTTGCATTAGGCCTCGGTTGCGGAGGGATGATGTGTCGGCGACGAAGACGGACTGTGGTTTCTCGTTAGCAGGCTACTTCTACCTCTCTATCTCCCTTCCAAGCCCGACGGCGACGCATTGGAATACTTACAAGACTATATTGGATACCATTATTCCCGACCGTCTGGAAAACCTGCGCAGCAGCATACGCCTCGACGTTGTTACACGCAGCCATCATCGCAAGCCCAACGGTCGCGAGGACGATGCAAAACAAGTACCCCTGCGGGCGCCCAAAGACATCCAGGATCTTGGCCAGAGTGAGGTTCGTCACGCCGCCGACGACGCTGCTCAGGATGCCGACCGTCGGCGTCAGCGAATGCAGCGCGAATGCCGACGTGACGAACGGCGTCAGCGCCGCTGTCGTCCCGGATAGCATGCCCTCGGCGAAATAGGTTAGCCATATTAGGGCGTAGGCGACGACTAGAGCGCTTGTCGTCCAGGCTATGGTGACGGCTTCGATGCTTTGGACGCCGGGCTGGGCTTCGGTGTCGGGGGTGGTGGTGGTGTTGGTGGACGCAGGCTGGTCGTCATGGTTGAGGTCGCTTTTGGAGGTGATGTTGATTTCGATGGGGGAATCAGTGGGTGGTGCCATGGGGAGGGAGGAGGTGGTTCAAGATGGCAGAGGCGAGAGGGTTCGGATGGCCGAGTAGTTATATTGTGACTGCAGGATTAAATAGCAGGAAGTGAATTTAGGCGAAGAGTCAATTGGTCCCAGACGGCCAATTCGGTCAAGCTAGACTAGTTTCTTATCGAGCAACCGCTGCACAAGGTATTGTGTCTGGAGCGGACGGTGCAGCGGATGTCGTTGGCGAAATCAGTGCCACGCCAAACTCCATGCACCTGCTGCAGTCGCCGCTGGTGCTTACGCGATTCTGATAACTTGCTCATCGACCCCACCCCCACGTGGTTCCATTACATAGTCGCGGTTTCTCCAGTTTCGGCAATATAACTTGCTCACTGCGAGATGGTATGTATTCGAGTCTGGTCTGTAGGATGCGGCGTTGCATCCCGTTGAGGCGACAAAGGAGGTTTCAATAAGCGTGGATTTTTGCGAGGTTGATACCATAGATGAGCATTTCGCCGTATGAGGAAGCCCCGACGAGCACTTTTGAGCTGTTTTGGTACCTGGAATTTTCTCCAGTGCGCGCGCTCTTGGGGGTTCGTGTGCGGTTATTACTAGCATGGTTCGGGTAGAGGGGCATTTGGAGAGGTTGAATGTGATCAGTGAAACACTTGTGTATAGTCTGCACGCTTTGGTTCTTCACTGAGGTATAGAATTTACTAACGTATGGAGACAACCACATGGCCATTTCAGGATACAGATATACTAGACCTACGGCTGCCTAGTTCCGTCTGAGCAAACATCCACCAGCTTCGCGTAGCGAGTAAACTCCTCATCTGTGTCCAGCATCGCTCTTTCCTCAGGGAAAGTGCCCATCACCAACTCAATACCGCCATCTTTCTTCATAGGGAAAATCACCAGGAAGCGGAACCGTCCGTTCCCGCGCTCCAGCTGCGGTCGCATGGACTCTGGCGAGCCTCCGTTCGCAAAGAACGTGTCTCCAAAAGAGATCTCGTGCGGCTGAAACAACATCATGTTGGAAATCATGGCGTGCATGTGTGACAGCCCCATGTTAGCTGTCGAAAACCGATCATGGTCTGGAAGCGATTGCAAGAGCGTAAAGGCGTCGTGGACTACTGATGGAGTGATTCGGGAAGCAGCGCTCCGAAGTAACTGTGCAATGCGTGCGATACTTGTCTGGGGGGAGCAAAGCGTCTCGATGGACATGCTGGATCGATTGAGCACGAGCATGCTACCCATGTAGGTCGATGGCAGTTGAGATGAAAAGTATGGCCGCCCGTCGGTTGGTAGCTCCAGAATGGACATTTCTTCAGGCCCGAATGTTTCTCCTCGGTCTTCTTTTGCTACACGATACCGCGCTCTGATTGCGGCTCGCCAGAGGAAGGCCTGTACGATATCGCTGGTAGACGTGATACTCTTGGTATCTGAGTCTGCGATCACGTCGCTCTTCAGCTTCTGGAGGTTTTCTGGAGTGATCAAGAACATGGTCGTGTCTAGTTTTCGCTCAGCACTGGGTAGCGGCCAAACAGAGTGCAAGGGGTACTTGGGTGGTGGAGGCAGAGCCCCTTCTTTCACACCCCCTGACTTCGTGATCTGGTTCTTGTGCTGTTGGAGAACGCAGTCCGGTGGAGTGAACGGTAAGAAGCCCCATGTACCAAAGTCCACTTCCTCTGCAGGCCGGGAGTAGCCTTCAAACTCATGCAAAATCTCTGGCAGGCTGTGATTAAAGCTCTCTGGGTCGTACCAATCGCAGGTGGCCGAACTGTCACCCTGCAGGTACCTGCAGTTCTCAGCCCAAGCCTTGAGAAAGACCATGACCCCGATTGCATCTAGACAGCAATGGTTCAAGTTGACGGCAAGAACACAGCCGCCTTCAACAAAATTGGCCTGCGCGACCAATATGTCTGCAGGCATCTTGGGGAATGTGTCTTCTGGTAAAACAAGTTCATCTCTAACCGCGGATGGCAAGAATCCTATGTTCCGCAGCTCTTCAAACGAGTGAAGTGTCTGGGATAGATCATTGTAGACCAAACGGTTCGCGAAAGTCCTTGACATCGAAAGCGGAGGAATCGTGACGCAGAGATCACCTCTCTTGTAACCAACTTCCTGCTCGGAACACTGCATCATCTTGCCACTGATAGCCGGTATGAGTTCCAGAGTTTTGTTGAGACCGTTCTGCAGCAATGAGAACACTTGCTCAAAACTGACCCCTTCGCGTAGTGGGAGGTAGAAGTTCAGCCCCATGTGGTGGTTCGGGTTTACATAATCAAGAGCGTTCAGTCTGAAGGACTGTCGGGCTCTATGGGTAGCAAGCATGCTCGCAATCGGTTTCGTACCTTTGTTGCTAGACCCATTCAAGGCTGGCTTTATCCTCTCTCTCGCGGCCATTTCTTTTAAGATGACAGCAAACTTGGCAAGCGTCGGATTTGCGTAAAGATGACGAGGACCAAGCTCTTGCTGTAGACCCAAGGAGGCACGAAGAGACTTGATGGCAGCAAAGACGCCAAGAGAGTCAAGCCCTAGACCAAAGAGATCATCGTCCAGTTCAGCATTGTGAACTGCAGGCAGTGATGATGCCAGTACCTTGCGAATTGTATCTTGTATCGATTCGACAGAACTTGCATCAATAGCAAATCTTACGGCATCGTCATTCCGAGAACCATAGAAACGCTCGATGTAGTCAGAGTATAGTGCCAAAGTTGCAGCTCGTTTAATGGTTCCCTTGTCTGTGCGAATAAAGGGCTTGTGTGGCTCGGCAAACGTGACAAAGTCTCTTAGTAGCTGGTTCGTGTGTCGAGAAAGTGTGTTTGCTCGTTCTACTGTTGCCCAGATACTTTCAATAAGGTCCTCATTCTTGGTCGACGGGTCTTTCAACTCGATGATTAGTGCTGCTTGTGGTCTCCCTGTACCCACCTACTTGTATTAGTCTTTATTTGGTAGAGAATGCAATCGCGAACAGTAGAAAGTACATAACTTACCACGAGACACCCAATGATTCCTGGGTGAGTAGTGACCAAAGCTTCCGTCTCCAGAGGAGATATTTTATAGCCGTTAGACAGCACGACAAGATCATCGCTTCTGCCTTTGAAAGTCCACAAATTTGGTTTTGTGGGATGTCTCGTGTACAGATCCTTGAAGTTGACAGAGGTCTTGTCGGGAAATGTATGGAAGATGCCCTGGAAAAGGGATGAGTGCTCATTACGATGCACCCAATGCTCGTAAGTGTCCGGTTCTACCTCCTTAAACTCAAATCCAGAGTACGGATGGAAAGCAAACCAGTGCCAATCCTCTCTTGGCACTACCAAGTTACCTATGAACAAGCCTTCTGTTGTGCCTGTCAAGTTCAGGACTCTGATTGTGTCGTTCACTTTTCCAGTGCTCACCGGGCTGACTGGGCCTGGAGATACAAGTCAGTAATTCCAAGTTTACAATGGAAAATCGAAGATCTAGAAATGCCTACCGCCAGATGCACATATGAATTTTGATGACTTGAGCTTTGAGAGAACTTCAGGAGTTTCACCCAGCTCGTCAACTAGGGATGGGACCATGCTCCATATGTCGATCTTGGCTTGGTCTGCAAGTATCTCAATGAGGTTCATGTTAGGCAAAACATCTGCAGGTCCCAATATGCAGTGGAGATCGAATAGCGCCGGCATAAGTATATCCATGATGATCCCTGCGCCCTATTTGTTGCATAGTATCAGTCTGATGCAAACTGCAAGCTTTTCGAAAACCAAGATAACTTACATGACTCATGGGAAAAGATGAATAGATCTTGTCCCCATTTTTCCAGTCGGATGTCCACGGAGCGAGGCCGTCATCGCCATCGACTGGCGGAAGTAATCGTACCGCGTCCATTGTGCCTATCAAGGCATGCGACCAGGGGATAGGTTTTGGGACACCTGTAGAGCCTGAGGTATGGAGAAAACAAAAAGGTTCGTTGGCAGCATCCTCAAACGTCTTTGTGTAAGGAAACGATACCACTCCCTTCGTATCGAGAAGTTCGTCGAGCGAGGGCAGATCAAGTACCTCAAGGGTACGCCGACTCATTATATCTCTAACTATAGGGATAGGTTTTGTTCCGCTTGGTTGTACCCATATACTGCAATCTAATGCATCGAGAACCGCGATCGCACCCTCTGTGCTGTTCTTGGCCGAAAGGAAAAGAGCCTATCGTTCGAAAATTGTGAGTTGGAGAGCCGTAGTTAGGGATATGGAAGCAGACTTACTGCGTATCCAGCCTTGACACACCCATACGTCAGTAGTATATGTCGGAGATCATGAGGGCCAATGTAGCCCACAGGCTGAATCGAGGAGCGGGCTCCGAGATGACTACGAAGAAACAAGGCTGTCTTATCTATAGCTCTAGCAAACTGATAGGCTGAAATATGCCGAAATTGAAGAATGCTGTCTGTGACTGTCGCTAAGGAGAAAACGGTACGTTTTGGTTCTGAAACTGCCATGGCGTCTATGATTTCGGGAAGTAGTCTTTTCCCGTAGTTTTCTGAAGCCAGATCGTTCTTGGGAGGACCAGCAGTGGCTCTTACGGTAGTGTCTTGCTCGGAAGCAAGATTCGGAGAGCGAGAACTCGGAGTGGAATACCCACTAGATCCGGACGCTGTGCTTGGTGTCGAATACCCACTTTTGATAAGTTTAGGCGCTTGCAAGTAGCTTGCTGATGTTTCTCTAATCGTCAAACAATCTTCACTGTGTCTGATCTCTTTGAAATAGCTTGGTCGGCCATCTTCGTAAACAAGTTCTAGTCGTGGATCTTGCTCAAACTCGCCTTTTGGAGCACTGACCCAGTCTCCGTTTGCCAAAAGAGCGACAGCACAATGCCAAGGTGTTGTATACCCACTCTTGGTATTAAGCAGGCTCATTGATATCTTGTGCTCGCCGACTGATTCGTGGATTGAGAGTCGTAGGTGGTTTGGGAAAGCATTCTTGACCGCAGCCGCGAAAGCCTGTTGCAACTACGATTAGCCTTACATCAAAATTAAGGTATGATCAACATGCTTACGTAGCCTCGTATCAACATCTGTTTTGCCAGGTACTTGACATCTCTCTTATAGCTGTTGCTTGACCTCTTCTCTCCGAGGGTAAATATGTGTCTCAAATCCGACTCGAGGAATCTTCGATATCCAAGATACGTCAGTCTGGTGTCGGGATTTGTGGCAATTTCTTGGTCGATGTTGAGGTCTTCTTTGCCGTACTTGTTCAGGAGTGATCGTCGGAAGTTAGTACAATTGGAGACGTAAGTGATTTCTCTTAGTTCTTCGGGTAGAGAGAAGTCGAGCAAGTCCTTCATTCTGGCGAATCCGATGTTGTGAAACTTTTTGCAAGCCACGATATCGCGCAGGGATTCTCCATAGGCCCACGTATCACGATCTGATATGCAAAGTAGGTCTGACAATTTACGAAGTCATATTAGTGGAGAAGAAACAGCCGCTAATGAAAAGGCTTACCATTGTACGTTATGCCATCGGAGATGATTGTGACTTTGGCTCCAGGAGGATATATCGACTTTATCCGTTCGCACATGTTGTCCAGCCGTTCGAGAGCAAGTTGTTCTGCTTTGTCGGGCAAGCTTCCCAGGACTTTGTAGACTTTGTTTGCTGACTTGAACGGAAAAGCCGGAAGACAAGCTTCTACTCTAGCTTGTGCTAGAACATACTGGTCGATCGTAGCCAGAAATTGCTCCGCACCAGCGGTAAAGCGAACGTCTGCGTCATCGAACTTGTTGATGCCATATTCGTAGATGATGTCCAGGATGACGCGAGTGATTTCTTGGACTCCCGAAACGGTAGACTGGGTTTCCGGTTGATCGAAGGAAAGCCCGAGCCCCTGACCGCCAGTGAAGTTTCGGGGTGCATCGTTGCTAGAGATGCTGGCTACCTCGTCCTTTTCCATGATAGTTGGTGATGTATGGGATAATTAAGTTCGGCTATCAGGAATTAATCTGTATACCGAAGGAAAAAAGGTTATGATGAACAAAAACAAGCTAACGCCTAGTACTAGCCATGCGTTCTTATGTATATACTTGAACTTTATTGGCTTGACAATTAGTCAATATTGGAGGCAGCACGGTGCTCCGCATTACCCTGTAGGACGTGTTAGAATAGGCGATACAGTCATCTTGTGTCACCTAACCTGGACACAGTGAGCTGAAATGCGTCGATTATGTCCTCCCCCGAGTCATGGGTACATAGCCTTTCGATCAGCCATCTTTCCTCAATTCACGATGGGTGTGTATGTTTGTGCCACTCCAGTGTCAAGGCCAATTGATTGAGGCTCGAAAAGATACAGTATCCACAGTCCTATATTTTGGAAATCGGTACCATTGCGGGAGCATAGAGTACTGCTGAGAGATAGAAGAGTGTTGAACCACAGAAAGTGGCACTGCTAGACTCTGATTGCATGTATGCGAGACTTTTGCTCGTGATCATGGATGGGGTGCTATAGGAGTAGAGGTGAATGAATCCATCTTCACCACGAAAGACGCCTCTTCTGACACGCGCCTCAACATAGGCAAGACTCGACGTGATGAGGGGACGTGCACGCTCTTCTCAGAAAATCTTGCTCGTCGACTGGATGAGGCGCTGAATCACTGCCAATTATCTCCTAACTTGCGTATCCTTGACAACCAAACAAAGTAGGTAGATAGGTCCATATCTAGCTCCTGCCTATTTGTTCTAATATTCCCCTGCATTCAGCAACCGCACGACTTTTTTGCGCACATTTGAGAACATATGGTCATTCTAGGAGCTAACCATTATAAGCGCAGCGCCAAACTAGAAGTCATTGAACGACTTAGTCAGCCATGTCTGGTATATCTGCTCGAAAACCTTCATTGCTGCGTTTGTTTCGGCGCAAGCAGTGTCATAGTTTCAGATTCCAATACCCGGAGTTCGTTCACCTCACCGAGAAACGGTGTTTTACTAAATCGAAGATTGGAAAACGTGGCTCTTGCAAAGAACAATCACGGCAATAGTTTTCCCGTAGGGCTGTACCAAAGGAGCCACGTTTCTGATGTCTTAGACAACGTAGCGATGGGGCTGATCAAGGAGTCACGATTCCAAGTTTCGAAGACGACGAACATGTCATCTCGAAAGCGGGCCCTGTCAAAGTAAGAGAATCGTTTCATGTAATTCGAGGAGGCGTTTGGCATCTATGCTTAATCAGAGGGCAGAAACGACGGCAGTATTTTGATCTCGGTGATTGTCAATGCCGAATGCAACAGCTCGGTAAAAGCCAACGAGCCATGTCAAAGCTTTGACATGCAAGCTCGTTCGAGGCTCATCTCTTGCCGAGGGATTCGCCATACCGTATCCTGGGTCTTATCCAAGAGTGACTAAGGCGGACGGCAAGCTGATAACCAATACCTGGGCCTTCCTTCCTTCCTTCCTTCTCACAACGTTCCAGTTCATTGCCTATAATACCCCAACAGATCCTCGATCAAGCGAATCACGTATATCGACACTTACTATCACGCCAGATCCGTGCCGTATTGTTGCAGAATGCGGGCCGACCCCAGGGACAGATTCGTCCTCAGATCCGAAATCCAGCCATCCACGGGCGGTTGGCGATCAGTGCCTCATACATCAACGGTGGTCGCTTCAGCATAACTAGCGATCCATTCATTGGGATCCCGCCGATCGTTCACACGGCCAACAGTCTCGAATCTGGCTTGGATATATGGACTGGCTTCGCATCCATTATTGACGATCCAGGGCTATCCCAGGAGTTGTTGGGCAGCTGTGGTATTCGTCGTAGGCACATGTGCTACATATGATGAGACGAAACAGACTCTGTGAGCCGTCCTGACTGAACAGCACCAGCTGTCACAGGATGTCATCACAGTTGCATGGCGATCAATCCGTGTCTTCTCGGTACTGGGATGATGCTTACTGATTTTTACACGACTGGCGGGAGGCCTGCGATCGAAGCTCTGTGACAACTGCCCACAGCAATACGGTCGTCCGTGGACACCCAGCCCAGGTACTGCAGCGCGTCACCAAGCTCTTCGCCTCAGTTTATCCCGCAGTTGACCTGTCGCCATTCTGGAACGTCAAGCGGGGTATAACAGGCGAGATTGTCAACGTCTCGAACCATGCGTGAGGAGTGTTCGCCGATCTGGGTCAATTCAGGGATGCTCGCCGTACCGATACATACACAGGGATCGTCTACCGACTTGTGGTTGGAGAGAACTCGACTGCCGATACGACTACAGGGAGCGGTGATTGTTGTGTCGCGGCAAAAGCACGTCGGCAGGGACGGTGCGTATGTGAATGCGAGCCGCGGTGAACAGGGGACGTGGCTCTCGGCGGTCTAACGGCATCGGTCTGACGGTAGGGCCAGGATGTGCGGAGGCCACTCCGCTGGTTCGTTTACACATGAATGGAGTTACAGCCGAGCACCCCTGTCTCGTCGCAGCGCAGTTTCATGGTTTGAGTAGGTACCTAGGTGCCTACCATTCTCCTCGGGCGGGGGTGGCAACTGGTTAGAAACCATGCTCCGTCCCATGTCTCCTGTATGTCACCATTTGGTTGAAAATAAAACTTTCCATTATACATTAACACGTGCATCGGCGGTGGTAGAGTCAATGCGTGCATTTGCTCCGTAGGATTCGCCGAGACGTTTACCACCTGCCATTATCGTAGTAGGACTCGGGTCACCGAAGTACCGCCATAGCACCGGTAAGACAAAAAAAGTTTTAGTGCACGGTCAGAGACGCATTGAAATGGAAATCTAGGAGTAGGTCTAAATTAGTGAACCCTTGACGCAATCGAAGTGATAGGGTATCTTTTTGAAAAAAACAACAACAAGAAAAACAAAAAAACATAGACACAGGAAACATTACGAGATGTGAGACCAAGGTCTCTACATGACAGCAGATCCCTGCAGAATTCGCACTCATATACTAAGATAGCTGTCCTCAGAAGGAGATGCGAGAGGCTTCTGCGCACATGCGATAGTGAGTACCATCTTAGTCTGGTGGCGCTCGCACTCGTCTTGGACGTCAGGGTGTGACCAGAACCATTCGGCACCTTTCTGGGAGCGCATCGTCTTGCCGTACAAATCTTGGTAGAAGTGACGACCCAGGAATGCCATCATACGGCTGGAGTCGATGACATCCTGTGATGATGAGGCTGCACTGTGAACCTTGGGTGCGCTGAGTGAAGTTGGCAGCGCGACTCTGGCTCGGCGGATATTCTCCAAAGTGACTATCTCCATAGTGTCGAGGACAGTATCGGAGGGCAGCTTGCTCAGATTGTTGGCCTCAAGTCTGCCGATAATGTGCTTATCAACCCACGAAGACATTTTCTGGCCTTCACTGTTCAAGTGCGCGTCAACGGAGAGGATCTCGAGCTGACCCCCAGGTTTGAGAACACGTCTGCAGTCGAAGAAGAAACGAGCCCATTGGTCGTTTCGAAGTACAGTAGAGACGGATCGGGATACAATAACGTCAAAGTAGCCATCTGGAAATGGCATGGGTGACGACAAAGATGGGACATAGAGCGAGTGGTGGTTTAGGGGGGCAGGATAAGATGTCGGCGAGTCGAAGCTTGTCATAGAAGATGTTGTGTATACCGTGGCTACTGGGTATCGAGTGGCCAGGAGCCAGCCATCCGCTACTCTTGTTAGTAATGGTTTCCTTGAATAGCGCAGTTCATGCTTACCCAGTGAGCCGTGGAGGTGAAGTATCCTCCGCTGATCCGCAGGGCGACTACCACTTAGTATCTCATGTGCGGGTGACTGGAGGTGTTTGTTCTGCGTCAACCGTTGGTAGGCGGACAAAGCCCAGAGACGCTTCTCGAAGAGGATTTCCTGGTAGCTGTCGTCGTCTTCAAGCCCCTCCCACTCCTCACTCAAACGAGCAGAGATGATGCGAGGGCCAGCGTTATCCATCTTAGCCACTGCGCGGGCAAAAGGACCTTGAGGGGTTTTGGCGCTGCGATCGCTCTGCCTGCTCTCGGATCGTGCATCGGATTGCTTGACATTGACAGTCTCAAGGTGGAGGTTGCTGGCAGGGCGATCTACATAGCTATCCTCAGATACAACACTTTCGGCTGCGGAGAATACACTTCTGCCAGAGAAGGCGGTGCGGCCAGAAGAAGATGCTGTAGATGGGCTGAGGGACACATGGGATGTCCGCGATCGCACGCGGTCAAGATCATGGGTGTTAAGCGGACCCAGAGATACAGCCGACAGTTGAGATTGTATACGATCGACTTCATTGTGAGACCCACGTGTGTCGATCCTGCCTATATCTTGTCAGTCTGTGTTCCTCATCATGGCCGACTCGTGCGGTAGATCAAGGTCATGGCGTTGCTGATCATTCCCCGAAAAGAGTTTCTTTCCAGGGTGGCCACGTTTTCTCGGGTCCAACAATACAGATGGCACACTTACTTGCAGAACGGCTGGATCCAGATGTAGAAGATGGGGGTGGAGGCAAGGCGCCTAGAGGCGGAGGAGAAGGGTAGGTTGGCTTGAGTGATGAGGGACTCTGGTGCTCCTGGTAAGAAGGCTGCCGCGGGCGGTCTTGATAAGATGACTGTGGAGGCGGCTGATATGGTTGCTGTATCTGGCGCCTGTAGGCATCGTGGTGAGTCGTTTCTAAAGCCGACCCCCAGTCGCTTGCGGTAGGAGCAGAAGGGGCAATTGATGGCGCAAAAGAGGACTCGAGATCTGGTTGAGACTCTGGTTCAGGCTGGCGTATAGTGTCTTTCTTCTGGGTTGGGATTTCCTGTATCTGCTTGTCTTTACTTTTGGAGAAGAAACCAAAGGCGCTGCGTCCGGCTGGCTTGGTATCTTTGACGCTGCTTCCAGAAGACAATGAGGTTGAGGTCGATGCGCGGCGGGCAGTGTTGTTTTCTTCTCTCTCTTTTCTTGCCTTGCGAGCACCGACCGTCTCGTGCGGGGGGAGGGCATCGAATGTCGGAAACATGTCTGCGTGTGTCGTATGCCCTGGAGTCGAGAAGGTTGGAGTGGGTCTAAGTAGCAGTCGGGACGGTTTGAGCGGGCTGCATGCAGGTGCTGGAGTTGATGCCCAGATGCAGACGATGGGCTTTGGCACATAGCCCATGCATGTCCTGAGACCAAGTCTTGAGAGCCCCGTCCTAGCCCGCCCGCTCGAGGCCAAGGCAGGACGGCCTATGGCTTGCGTGTCGTCCGTGTTGCTCCCAGGAGGGTGGGCAAGTGTATTAGTCTGCCAACCCCTGTCTAGCGCGCGCGTCTGCCGTTGACCTGCGCACGGCTCCGGACTTGGCATGTTCTCTGTTCTTCTTCTGCACTAGCGGACACCCAACCCACCCCCTCGTCCACAGTGCGATCGCCTACTCCACTCCCTTCTGGATCCACCGCCGACGACACACCCCGCCGCGAACCCATCTAGGGCCCTTTGGTCTCTGATCTCCATCTCTGATCGCTAGCCTCCCCCCATCTTTGTTATCGTCCGTCGCCTGCTGCCACCGATGGCATGGCCTCGCAGCTGCTTCACCTCCGACACACGTGCCCAGACGCCAATCTCGGCCCTTCACTGCTGACCTAGCTAGACCTTTTCCTTCCTTCATCTCCTAGAGCCGCATGGCGCTTCTCCGCGCCAGTCAGCCACCAAGCGTGCCGCTCCTATGGGAAGCCGTTCCTGCCCCTCCGGATTTGCCGGTTCCCGTATCATGTCTGCGGCAGGGACCTACCCCCAGTCTCTCTCCCGTGCCTATCTCTTTGGGTCGCTCGCCGATGCACCGCTAGCAGGCCCGCCCGGGGAACGTATGATTGGGACCGGTTGCGGCCTCGTTATCTGCCAGCGTACTAGTCATGTTTCGCCTCTGTTCCTGCCCAGTCCCTGCTTTTCGGTCCTTTGACTCAATGCGATCCATTGCCATTTGATGGATCTTTGACATGGTGTGCAGCAAATCCAGGCCGCCTCCTCTGGCCTCGATGCTTGGACGTATGCTACCCAAGAACTTATCCGAGACCCTCGCCCCTTTCGTGCAGCTGTCATCTCTGGGCTTCAAGTAGAGCCCGCCGCCTCGCCCAAGCTTAGCCAGTCTTTTGTCTCTCATCACTTGTTGTTTGTTTTTACAGTTGTCAAAGATGGGCTTCATGGAGCGCACCAAAGCCGCACTCAACGACCTGGTGTCGCACTCCGTTGTGGGGCGATACTTTCACCTTGAGGGATCTGGTCACCCCAAAGCCATAGCCGGCGCCCGCTTCACCACCGAGATTCGTGCTGGCCTCACTACTTTTTTTACTATGGCGTATATTATCGCTGTCAACGTATGTCTTCCGGCTCCGCAGTTACACGTGACAATCACTAACCAACAGCCGACAGTCCGCCATCTTGACTGATTCCGGTGGAACATGTGTTTGCAACAACGCAGCCGATCCTGTATGCTTGACTGATCCAGAATATGCTCTCTGCCAACTGGAGATCAACCGTGATTTCGTTACCGCAACCGCCGCTATTGCTGCCCTCGGCTCCTGCATCATGGGTGTCACTGCCAACCTTCCAGTCGCCCTGGCTCCCGCCATGGGACTGAATGCCTACCTTGCGTACCAGATGGTTGGATTCCACGGAACCGGTCCCATTGATTACCGCGTCGCCATGACTGCTGTGTTTGTCGAGGGTTTTATCTTCATCGGTCTATCCATTCTCGGTATTCGACAGTGGCTCGCTCGCATCATTCCCGCCTCGATCAAGGTCGCTTGCGGTGCTGGTATTGGTCTCTTCCTTACCCTCATCGGTCTTTCATACTCTGCGGGTCTTGGAGCCATCACTGGAGCAAAAGCAACGCCGCTGGAGCTCGGAGGCTGCCCTACTCAGTACCTTGACCCTGACACCGGCGCCTGTCTCTCCCACAAGGCTACCAACCCCACTATGTGGATCGGTTTCATGGTCGGTGGAGTCTTGACTGCCTTGCTCATGACCTACAAGATTCGCGGTGCTATCATTGTAGGCATTGCGTTGGTTTCCATCATGTCTTGGCCTCGCGACACTTCCTTCACTTACTTCCCCCGCACACCCATTGGCGACAGCCGCTTCGAGTTCTTCAAGAACGTGGTCGCTTTCCATCCTATCCAGAAAACCCTGGCTGTACAGAACTGGGGTCTCGAGAACGTGGGCCCTCAATTTGCCCTGGCCGTCTTCACCATGCTTTACGTCGACATCCTCGATGCCACTGGTACCCTCTACTCGATGGCGCGCTTCTCTGGTGTCGTCGACCCCGCAACGGGCGACTTCCCACGCAGTAGCATTGCCTACTCGGCTGATGCTATCTCCATCTCGATTGGCTCTCTCTTCGGCTCCTCGCCTGTTACTGCCTTCGTCGAGTCTGGTGCTGGTATCCAGGAAGGAGGTCGCACCGGCCTCACAGCTATTATCACTGGCCTTTGCTTCTTCATCTCGCTCTTCTTTGCGCCCATCTTTGCCTCCATCCCTCCCTGGGCGACGGGCGGAGCCCTGATCTTGG
This sequence comes from Neoascochyta sp. HWLR27, assembly GCA_019775935.1. NCBI lineage: Eukaryota > Fungi > Ascomycota > Dothideomycetes > Pleosporales > Didymellaceae > Neoascochyta > Neoascochyta sp. HWLR27. Next base: position 301,880 of record WODD01000221.1, read on the forward strand.
TTGGTTGCATGATGATGCGCGGGGTGCTGGCTATCAACTGGAACTACCCCGGAGACGCCATTCCAGCTTTCGTAACCCTCATGTTCATGCCGTTCTCTTACTCAATTGCCTACGGCCTGATTGCCGGTATCATGAGTTACACCATCATCAACACCGCCACCTGGGCGATCGCCAAGATCAGCGCCGGCCGCATTCTGCCCCCTGACTACGACAACAAGGAGTACTGGAGCTGTAAGTTATCGTTCCCACAAAGCGCCATACCAAAGCTAACCCCCATAGTACGCGCAGACAACCCTCGCAGCCAGCCGTGGTTCATCCGTGCCATGAAGGGCGAAAAGCAATTTTGGAGGAACCCTGAATCCGAATCCTTCGAGCTGCAGAGTGCAGAGGTTCAGACAAAAGCCTAGAAATCTGGTCGGCCACCCAAGGTTGTCAGGCTAGCTTCCAGGCAATCCGGGTCCATGTAGATACCCTTGACACCCATTAAACCACTCGCTTAATCAATTGATATACCATCTCCATCCACTGCTTCTCGTTGGCTCCAGACTCAGTTCAAATTTTTATTTACAAATGCAATTCCATAAGAGTGCCCCCACCACAGCCAAACCGCAGCACGACCACATGCCGCGCCTCTGTGCTGGGAATAGAATATCTGGCGGGCGCCCATCCCGTCTTCCATCCCAATATGATGCAGCCAAGGACGCCAAAAACCTGTGGCCTTCCAGAATGCACGTAATGCGTTGACATTACACGACAGATACATGGCAAGAGTTGCCCTGCGGGATTTCTTCCAGAACATCGGGAAGTCACCTTCCTTGATTGGGACTAGACTCATGTATTCCTCCTACCGACAAGCGTACTTTTCTTGCTGCACCCCCCACCGCTCATATCCATATGCATTGTTTTGTACAGGAGCGAGATGACTGCATATCTAATTCACATGGCTCTGACACTTATTCCATCTGCTTATTACAGTCATTGAACAAAGGACTACCAACTCTCATCTGCATTCAGGGATACCCGAGTCAAGGGATACCCGAGTCAAGCAATCCCCTGCGAACCCTCCAGATAGGTAGAAGCAGTCACCTGTAGAAGCAGTCACCTGGCGCGAGCCCGGTGCGTTGATTCCGCGTCGACCCGAGGGCAGTGGCTTGCAGGGTCCAACTTTGAAAGTTCAGGACGACGACCGAATCGGCGCACGAAGCGCGGCGCTATGCACGCCACTGTTCCCCGCCGTCGGCTCGTAGCCGCAAGCACCACCGCCCACGGCTATGAACCACAGCTACCAACACCAGTCCCAAGCCACGCTCCTTTCCCCATCTCCATCATTGTTGGCGAGCTCTCGGTTCCTGAGTCGCGCTCGTCAGGCGCACAGTGTAGTCGCCGCGGGCAGTGGGTTATCGTCACGGCGTGCCACTCGGTTGGTACCCGAGCCGTCTGGCGGCGGCTGTGCGGCGCAGCAATGTGCACTGTTATGGGCTCTTTTCTTTTTGTGGAGATAGGTGGGCCGATCTCGGTATGTGTATCAGTGGTATGAGGTGGCCTGGTGTTAGTGCGATGAGCTTGCGTTGAACAAGTGGCTGTTGTTGTGCTGAGTCGGTGATTGTGATTATTTCTGATGCTAGATGGCGTAATCTATCAGAAATAAGAAACAGGCAGTGCATGCTTTGATACGCCGTAGTTTGAAATGAGGATACGGACAGTACTACCGATGCTAAGGGGGTGCCTAGAGTTGAGATCCAGTAACCCGGTGACTCTGGTACCTGGCGATCAGATAGACGGCCCGATCTGGTTTTGAGGAGGTTGCAAAATACGTCTCTCTAGAACAGCTGGATCATGCAGTCCGGGGGAATTCCTTTATTGGAACAAGGCAGAGTGGCTAGTACAATGAGATAGTCGAGGATATGATGCCCGCTTTGGTTCCAGCGCTCACGAGGGAAACCATGGACCCCCTGACAGTGAGTCCCAAAAAAGAGCCCCCGTTGCAGACCTGAAATCTCCAGGCTTCGTGCTCCAAGCCCATATCTTCCACACAGTGGCTCTCCGTACTGCGCAACTCATTTCTCACCCGCCAGTGCAAACTCGTTCGAAAAGACCTCAGAGCACACATTCAAGCCAACAGGCCCGTATACTCAGTTTAATACTCTTGAACTCCCTATACTACTGCCTTTTCCCTTGAGGAGCCTACTGCATAACTCGCACTTCTAAATCCAGATCCAACCCGACTAACCCAAACCCTTAAACATCACCTGTCACAAACGCTTTAATATCGCAAGAGATGTTACTGACCAGACATCCTCCTTCAATGTCTTCTTAGTGAGTTATAGCAGGAAAGGATACCTATGTTCTAGGCTTTGAGGCTTGGTAGCGTTCGTCTCTTTTTCTGGAGTAGATACGAGAATCACCAGCGGGGTTCAGGACCCATATCTTGGGTTCACGTGCCATATGACCTTTACTAGAATTTATCACAGTCTGCTATCCCTTTAATTCCTTCTCTCCAATGTTACAGAGCAGCAAAGTAATCGCCGTAAGTATTCAGTGTCTGATCCGTTTGGGCTGAAGCTTTTCGATCTCAACAAGGGCGTTGGAGAAGTTGCCGGAGTATGTTACGTCGCAATCTCCTCCCTTCTCTCGAAATGCAACGCTACTTTATCCCCACAGCGTATGTTGTTAGTTTCTTGGTGGAAAACATAGAAGTGAATAATTTGGCGTGAATTCTTTGTGTCCCGTATGGGTGGGTTGTATGGTTCGTGATACATTCCCTTGTCCTCTCAAACCTCCCCCGCTTGTATCATTTCTTCGCTATCTAGAATAGTGATAGAGGGGTCGAGAAAGTTGTGCTTCTCTTCCGGCCGATACCTATGTGAGATGAGTGACTCAAGATCTTTCTCCAAGGCCACAAAGCAGAATGACGCCGAAACTCTCTCTACTACCGTCACACCGTGTGAAAAATAACAAACTAGTCTTTGAGTGTGTCAGTTGTCTGCTCATAACACGAGATCATAAAGTCTCTGCCTACCTAGATCTTTATTTTTGCGGTAGGGCAGCTGCATGATGACGAGACTGTGGTTCAGTGAGGAAATAGTAGTGATCAGTATTGGGTTTTAGGAGAAAGGTCGTTTAGCAGAGCAAGGGAGAAGTGAATAATCACTAATGTAAACATTCCCTTGTGTATCGATCGTGCCTTCATGTAGCATCATGGAACATGAAGTTGGATAGTAAAGAATTTGGAAAATTGCAGTGATGTGTCTTGTAGAACTATGAGCCATGATCTTCCACTAGACGATCTTGGATCTACCAAACATCGATGAATTCGAACAAAGATCTTCTCGAACAACAACATACCCGAATTACAACAACGTAAAACGTACAGGATATACCCACGAACACGACCAAAAGATCCAAAGACAGACTCTCGTATCCCCCCATACAGCTCCAGTAAGCCTAGTAGTAACCCCATCCAACCACCTCGTTACTCTGAACAGGACCAGACACACCCAAAGCACAGCCCCAAGCAATCCAATATTTCAAACCACAACCACAGCAACAAACCTCCTAACTCCCTCCTCCATCAACCCAACCCAACAATGCCCAACCTCTTTACCTCCCAACCTCCACCCCTCGCGACCGCCTCCGCCTCCACCATCGCCTCTGCTGCCTTCGCCGCACCCACAACCTCGAACGCAAACAACCCCCAGCTATCCAGCTCAACGTACGTACAAGACATATACATACGCCTCGAAGTTGGCTTCATAATACTAGGAGGCCGAGCTGGCATACGTGTGATCTTGGAAGGGCGTTTACAATCACGACTTGGTGGATTACAGGCGAGGTACGCGTTGGGTACATAGAAGACGGGGTAAATATAGGCACGGCGGGTTTGGAGGCGAGTGCGAACGTATAGCACATGAGACTTTGAAAGGCGCTGGGGAGGGAGGGTGTGGTGGGGGTGCATGCTGTGCTTGTGTTTGTGTGAGATGGAGATGGTTGGGGATGGTGGTGGAGTGCTAGAGGGAGATTTGGAGTTCATGGACTACGGGTCATCTGGCGGTTGCCTGTGGATGAGGAGCGAGATGTTGTTTTTGTTGGGTGGTGATTTGCGATGAAGGGTGGTGGTTGTGGCGGAAGTGGAGTTTCCTGGTGCCTCGGTTCAACGGATGGATGTATGTATGGGCGAGTGTTGGATCCCTAACTAGCTAGCGAAGCTGAGATTTGTTAAATGACTGAACACAATGCACGTTAAATGGACGAGATTGCGTGATTCAAGTCAAAGCCGTCTGTTTATATTTCTCCCGTTTTCAAATCTCCCACTTCGACTTCGCAGACTGACTACCAATATGCGTCTGCGGGCCCAGATCAAGCTGCGCCTCGGTATCCAGCGGATCCAAGCCAACCGAGAACTGCGTTTTCCCCTGCGTCAGTCCCTGCGTCAACTCCTCGGTAGACGCGCTGCTACTCTTCCTGCTCTCGTGGGACTTTTTGTGTTCGAGCTCATATGACATGCCGTGGTCGTCGACGCGCTGCTCGACAATCTCGACGTCGTAGCTGACGAATATGGCGGTGAAGGACTGCTCGATCATGGGCCAGAAGATGGGCATCGACGCGCAGGTGATGGCGAGTTCGATCTCTAGGCTCGAGAGGATGGCGTAGATGGGTGTGAACCAGGTCGGGTCGGGGTATGGGCGCATGCCGGCTCCGTTCTCGACGATCGAATACAGGCGCCAGGCCGCGATCGTTACGACGCTGGAAGAAGGTTAGCGAGTTTTCGCACAAAAGCACCTCGCTGAGACACTCAATCTCGTCCCATGCAGCAGACAGTATACTTACATTGCGCCGCAAACGAACATGCCACTCATGGCCAATATTGTCTTCGTCTTGAGATCCGGCCTCTTAAACAGTACAAGAGGAATGGCGAAGATGGCAACATCGAGGATCATGTTTGTCGATGCATGAGCCTGGAATGCAGCAATGAATCCAGCGACACCGTCTTTTCCAAAGCCAAAGCCGTAGCACGTTGTTTCCAAGGTAGTGTCCCAGAATCCAGCTGGAGGAAGGCAGCCAAACCAGCCTACAAAGGTAAAGGCGCATCCCCAAAGGACAGTGAACACTAAGAGGCAACGACAAATCGTTTTCATGAGGCCAGCCTTGACTGTATTTAGGAATTCCAAGTCAGTCATGTTCGTATGAAATGGGGGTTGAGGGCCTACACACAGATACGAAGGTACTGCAAAAGAAGAGAAATTTTGATGAAAACGGCGGCGGTGATGTAAGAATTATTCGCAAAATAGGTCATCTGCTCAGGTTAGTTGGGAATGCATACAGGTACGTATGTGCATACTTTGAGGTAAGTTGTCATTTCCGGTATGGAAAGATACAAATAGTGATGACCGAGCCCATGCCATGTCGCTGTGTGATCGTTAGACGATCTCTCCATAGGTGGAGTCGTCGATACTCACAGGCTCCAACCAATGCGATTCCTACACTGCCAAATGCCTAAACCGAGAATTAGTAGATGCCAGTTGAACTGTTTATGTGAAAGCACACTTACAGCCGCCAAGACGACAAAGAAGTCGTCCCACCCAGGTTCTCGCACCACAAAACACCGAACATATAAACGAAAAGAGACCGAAATGATGGAGATTATCTGAGCAGTCCAAAGTCAGCACTGGCTAGAGACAAGTCGAGCACGAGTCTTACCAAGAAAGAGAAGATGACGCCGCAGATTGTTCCCCTCTGATTAGCTCGCGGAAGAGGCTCGTTTGGATCCGGCGGGTGCTCTAGCATCTCGACGACGAGATCAACCCAGCGGTTATTGACCATGGTGCATGAAGGCAGAGTCTGAAAGGTACGTAGCTCGCGGATGACGAGACGGGTATTGGGGCTTAAAGAAGATGGAGAGAGCGGCGGTTCGCAACCCCACGCTTCCCAGCCCTCGGGCGGTAGCCGGGTGTGAGGATTGTTTTAGCTGGGTGTTTCTTCTGCGCTGCCTGAGTCGCAAGCTGCTTGCTAGAGGCGCCCGTTCCATGTTCTCTTGCCTCCTAATGGCGACGGAAAGCGTATGGGTTCGCGCTAAGGGCCCGGATCGGCATGCGTGGCGTGGACCTAGCACGCTTACTACGACCCTCTGCCAGTGCCTAACCTTCCACACCTGGACTTGCTTGTTCTTTCGGCATTCCAAACTCGGCGAGTCCGCGTGGAAACGGCATGAGTGATGTGCGCATTGGGGTGGTCCTCCGATGTATCATCCATTGGCGGTCTCTGCATACAGCTCTGTCCTCTACGATCGTGTTGCTGGTTCTTACCTCTCTCCAAGGCTGCCGTCTGGTCGATCAAGCTCTGCGAGCATGACACCTGCATCTCATTTGGTGCCGTGGCGGAAGAGAGCAAGCGTGTTTCGACGGATGCATGGCGAGTCATCAAGGTATCTTGCTAGCTCCAGGGCTTGAACTCTATTTGTCAGGTCGCCCCTAATCTATAGGTAGGTATCCACGTGTTGGGGCATGCGGGCTGGCCAACGTCTGGAGTCCTGGCTGAAAAAGCAATTACTTGCTGCAGGGTGCCCAGATACCGTTGGGAGTATTGTTTTTTGTCTTTCTCAAATGACAATATACCAAGCCGCGGTTTGTGGCTGGACGTCACATGTTTGACTGCTTCATCAATCTACACGTTGGAAGAGATGGCGCATCGCCGATGATCACCGTGTACATTATGTCGTTGAGCACACTGCACGTGGTGTTCTAAGTCGACGTGGAAGCTTCGGTACCTCTGGCCACTCATTAGCTGTGTATTAAACTTTTGTTAAAATGGGTTTAGCAGCGAGGGAAAAAAAAATGATCCGATCGATTTTATATAAGGTTGGGGTTATCATGTTCTAGTGAGTCGAGCCGTTTGGGTTCTAGCGAGCTCTTTGCCGATCATAAAATCAGAGATTGAGAGCGCAGTAGAGCGCAGTAGAGCTAGCTATGGAAATCGTATAGCCCTTTTCGAGATGCACCGCGGATGAATCAAGGGACGCTGGCATAATCCCGGGATTCTGGGGATCTTTAGAGACGGGACGGCTCAGATTCTGGGATTCGAGGTTACTGAAACCCCCCTATGATATAGGTAGGCGGCCTGATCGTCTACGACACTGCCCGACATCTTTGGCAGCCACAGTCGAAGGCCCAGCTTCTCTTCAACAACTCCATTCTCTTTTCTCTGCTCAAGCGTCTTTCTTCTCCACTGAGATATGTAATGTTGAGCTCCTCGCCTCTCGCAATGGGCTTTTCAGCTCTAAAACACCACACCCTTCCCTCCCGGGTCTTGCGCAGGTTGGGACCACAAGAGTGGTTGAAGTAGCTGGCAGTAGGCCAACACCCATAGCCAAAGAACTCAGAGCCCTCATCTTCCAGCGAGCGGATTCCAAATGCGTTATGCGAGTCGCGGGACGAGAAGAGCATCAAAGTTTCTGGTGTGAGGAGGGGCAGCAGGGACATGGGAAGAATGACAAGTAGCTGCAAGTAGGTCCGAGTGAAGGCATCGAGATCTTCGGCGTTGGTGTACGGAGTCTTGTCGTCGGCCAGGGCTAGCACTTTGACCCAATCATGAGGGCAGTTGTGGCGCCAGATGAGGCCGCTGACACAAAAGCTCATCTCGTTTGGCGAGATGCGCTGCTGCAATGCTTTTTGGATTGCTTTACGGTGCTGTTTTGTGATCTGCACTCGGTCATTGCCTTGTGCCGCGTTGGACTCGTTCGCTACCCCTGTGGATCGAGATGATTCTGCGAACCTTGCGGTCCGAATCAAAGCGGCCTGTGCCTCGACGCTGTCCCATGCTTTCATGATTTCGTCTTGTGTTGGTCGTGGCAAATCCATGTCAATCATGTCACTGTCTTCTTTGCTTCGTCCTTTGACAAGCTTCTCGACCGCAGTCCAAGCCTGCAAGCCAGTCTCGCCGCTTTCCTGTATCCACTTGTCCTGGCATTCTGTTGTGCAGAAAGCAAACCCCACGGTGTTGTCTCGCACTTTTAAGTCTCGACCGTGGTCGTAACTGAAGCATTGCGCGCACACCTCACGCCTGTACTCGCGCTGCACGACGTGCATAGCCAGATCATCCGCACGCCATATCAGTTCGTCGGCGGCGATATCCTGGGACGCAAAAACGGCTCGGCCAGCACTTTCTGTCTGGCGGATCTCGAAGGATGATGATGTAGGTACGCCGATTGGGAGGGACGAGGACGAGGGCTGAGTAGACGGGGCTGTCGAAGCCGAAGAGGGGCGCGAGCTGCCGCTGCACGTCGAGGAAGGTGCGGGGGTGAAAGTCGATGTGGGCGTGGGCGTGGACGTCAGGGTTGAGAGTTCGGGGCCAGCCATGGTGAATGGGTAGGTAGGTATCTGATTAGCGGTAGCGGGATGTGTGTCGTTAGCTGAATTCACAAGCTCGATTGAAGCTGGCACCCAGAAGCCGCGCTAATGCTGTAGGCTGTAGGCTGTAGGCCGTAGGCTGTGTTGATAGTGGTGTACCTAGGTAGCTGACAAGGGCTCTAGGTAGGTTCAGTTGGCTATGTCACAGATACTGGAGGTGCAATTGTATCGTCGGAGAAATTCGGCCATGCTGAGTTGAGTGGTGCTCTGGGAGGTCTCGAGTGGGACAATATGAGCGACGCTGTGGGAGCTGAGCCGGTCAATCTTTTTTTTTCCTTCGTTGGTTGTTGTCCAAGGGCTAGACCCTGACTTTGTCGGCTATCGCGTTAGCGCACGATAAGCTTAAGCTCAGTGGGCCCCGCCCCGACCCTCAACCCCAACTCTCACACAATGACAGACCCAGGGAAGCTTGTCCATGCCATTGATGTTTACACTGCGGCCGCATGGTAGCGGCATGGTACTGGGTATTGTCACCTTCATGCTCCGACACCAAACGTGGGCACGAATTGTTTGCCATAACCCTGCCTGCCGTGAGTGGGCGTTTCACGACACTCGACCAGAAATGCACATGCTTACGACTTTCCAGATACACTGCGTCTCTCAACACTGCATACCAATATAGGTAGGTCCTCTGGCCAGGACGCAGTGCAACGGCTCTCCGCGTTCAAGCACGTCGCTCCCATGTGGCTCGGCTCGTCGCATGGAACCATGGAAGGTTCCATAGCCGTGCACAACCCGTGGCAGCACGCGTAATACGTCCCACAGCCCAGCCGTTCTCGATGCACACCCGAGATCATTGTCATCTTATCGTGATCCTGTCAGAATGGAGATTACAATGCGCTGCTCGGCAAATCACCGTTGCCCGTTCTAGCCGCTTCGTTTTGGGTATTCTTGTCGACCCACATCCAAGTCCAACATGAAACAGGGGCGGCGCGCAACGCCGTCTTTGCCTGTCACTGTCTCCAATCAAATCCGCCCACCAGCGAGTAGGAAATCACTACCGACATGCTTCTGTGGGTATTCAACAAAACCCGGCCATGGCGGCTCAAATCCAGGTTGGCAGACGAGTCTCTGACCGACTTGGCCATGCACATGCGAGCCTGTGGCTGTGTGCCTGCCAAGGTAGTGGAGCCTTGAAGCATCGACGTCTCTTTCCTGTATTCCCTCCTTCGTCAGCCACGTAAGACTCTGTGTTGTCTGTCCCACTTCTTCGTTGTTCGCTGTCTGTTGTTTTTGGCCATCTTGGCTTATACATTCTTTACTTGGCTGTGCCTATACACTCGCTCTCTTTGGCTCCTCAAAGCACTCAAGTCGTACTCTCGTTGGACTCATTACATCGAGCACGCTCTTTCTACTAACAAGTGCTACTTACACATCCACTCGTACAAACGCATATTCGTACATTCATTCAATCATCCTTCTTGAAGAAACACAACAAGCGCCATGCGTCTTCCTGCAGCTATTGCCGCGGCTGCGGTCGTATTCTTCCCGGACCTGTCCATCCATCCCATAGACAACACGACCACTTTGGACACTACAACCTCGCTAGCCACCACAGCCACCTCAACCGTCACTACCACCGCAATTGCGACCTCCACACCAGTTTCCACAGCCATCCCAAGCGTCACGCCCGTGCCAGTAGCCAAAGCATTTCTCTCCAACGCCGCGACCCTCGCTTCGTCCCTCACGTCTCACTTCCCGAACCCCAACCTCGCCCTCCTCCCTGAGCCGATCTGGTGGTGGCAATCTGGCTCCGCCGTCGACGGACTCCTGACGTACACGTCGACGACCGGCGACAAGCGCTATGTGCCGATGCTGCAGGACACGCTTCTGTCCGAAGGCATGACGACGCACGACTTCATGACGGTCCACGCAACAGGCAACGACGACCAAGCCTGGTGGGCGCTCGCAGCCCTTACAGCCGCCGAGACTAAGCTCCCCGCCAAAGGCGACGTCGACTGGGCGACACTTGCCCGCAACGTATTCGAGCAGCAAAAGACGCGCTGGGACACGGCCAAATGCAACGGCGGGATGAAATGGAAGATCCTCGAAGGCGACGGCACAGACGGCTGGCACTACAAATCGACCATCGCAAACGGACTATTCTTCCAGCTCGCCGCACGCCTCGGCGCCCTGAGCGCCGACGCCGACGCCCTCGCGTGGGCCTCGAAAGCATACGACTGGGTCGAAAGCGTGGGGCTCATCGACAGCGACTTCAACGTCTTCGACGGCACCGACGACGCAAAGGGCCCTAACGGCTGCGTCGACGTAAACCACAACAAGTGGAGCTATAACGTCGGCGTCTTCCTGCACGGCGCAGCCGTCATGGCGGCGCACACGGGCGAAGACCGCTGGTTGCAGCGCACGCGCGGCTTTCTCGCTGCCGCGGAACGCGACTTTGTGAGCAAAGACTCGGGCCGCCTCGTCGAGGCCCGCTGCGACCACGACCAGTCGTGCGACTCGGACCAGGTCTCGTTCAAGGGCACGCTTGCGCGCTGGCTGGGCGCGACGGCCGAGGTGCTGCCTGCGCTGCGCAAGGAGATTGACGGGATCGTCGTCGGGGCTGCGGCTGCTGCTGCGGCGGCGCAGACGGGTGGCGCCGAGGGCATGTTGCCTATCGACGCGTTTAATGCGCTGGAGATTGTCGATGCGGGGTTGCGGACGCAGGGGATCGGGGGTGCGTCGGGGACGATTGGGCAGCGGAGGAGAGGGGTTGCTGGCCGAGTGGCGTGGTAGATTAATCGGTAACAATTAATGGTGCGATCCTGAACACGAGCGGTGGACCGTGACTGTGTGCGCTGAGCGATTGAGCTGTTTGAATGTGGATTTGAGTCTTTTGCTCCCAGCGTGATGCGTAAACGGAGATATCTTTCTCATAGCTGTGAACAAATGATGGCGCAAAAGATCCCCCAAACGCCTCGCCATGCCCGACCATGCAAACAGCACAAAACAGACCAGGTATCCAAGAGACAAGAACACCACCTACATGGAGTTTTAAAAAAAAAAACTCAAACAACTCACAATCCCAAGACGAACAAGCCCTACATCCTCCTCCCCCTACTTTCCTCTCCACTCGCACTCTGACCATTTCCGTTGACAGCCCCGTAGTCCCTGCCATCCGAGCCGGCGCCACCAGGCATGAGCAGTTCCCTAGCGGCCTCAGCCTCGTCTTCTATATTCTCGCGCAGAATCCTGTGGCTGCGCCTCGCAACAAACGCAACGAGCGAGATGCCGACGAGCAACGCGAGACCCAGCAGCAGGACGTTTACGGGCACAGGGTCCTTTTTGAACAGCTGGTGCGTCGCTGCGTCGAGCGCCGACTGCGAGAAGTTGAGGACGCCGGCAAGGCAGATGATGAGGCCGTAGACCTTGCCGAAGGTGGCGAAGCCGAAGACTTTGGCGGAGTAGTCGCTGGGGTGTGTGTTAGGGCTGAGTGGGACCGGGGGGGGGGGGGGGGGGGGGGGGGGG
>WODD01000221.1:313817-381341 GCA_019775935.1 Neoascochyta sp. HWLR27
TGGGGTATCACGCCTAGAACGCCGATGGTCGTTGCGATCGTCACGAGCAGCGCGAGCACGAACGTCGTGCTGGTGTTGTCGAGGACGAGGCCGATGAACGGAACCGAGATGACGCCGCCCAGGGGCAGGGCGACGTCGAAGAAGTTGTTGATCTCCACGGCCTTTGCGTAGTCGTGGAAGAGGTATGTGTACTGCGAGCGGATCGTTGCTACAAAGTAGTTTATCCGCGTCATCTGCAGGATAGTGAAGAGCGCGATGAGAATGAACCAGGGGCTCCGGATTTGCTGCATGGCTGTGCGGCCGTGTAGCGCACCCCATACACCCGAGGTGTTCTTTTTCTTGTCCTCCTCTTTAGCTAGCGTCGCTCCGTCCTTGGTGCCCAGGAGCTCTGTGATCTCGCTGACAATGCTCTCTCGGTGGCTGCGACGCTCGTCTCGCAGTTGCTGAACGGCGGCGTCGTCGGCGGTCTCATCATCTGAGTCGTGTACAACGCTGATCTCTTCGGCTTGGTTTACAAGCTCGCCGACAGTCTTGTACGAAGTCGAGGGCATGAAGAAGACCTGGACGAGCAAGATGTAGACTGGTACCACGAGGTAGATGAGAAAGAACTTCTTGGGAGTGAATGCGCCATCCGTCCCCTGGTAGATCAGGCGATAGGCCAAGAAGATGGCACTCGAGGTGTCGAATGCTCCCGTCAAAAGTGCCAAGATCAGCCCAGAATATTGTGGGAAGGCATTGCTGAGCTGGAAAGACGAAATGAAGATGAATGGACCTCCCAGTGCTAGGAAAAGGTAGCCGGGGATGTAGGCGTCGAATGGGAGCTGTGCTGCAAAGGCGAACAGCAACGATCCAACCGTGATGGAAATGGAACCGATGATTCCAGCCACGCGAGGACCGTATCGATCGAGGATGGTGCCAACAGGGAGGGCGACGACGTTGGTAGACACGGCGGCGATGGTGAACATTAGATTGAGGGACAGCTCCTGCTCGTAGCACACGTGCACCTTCTCATCTAGCTCCTGCTGGGTGCACCGGTCCCTGTAGACACCCTCTTCCAGCAGCACGGGCTTGATGGCGGCGTATCCAAAGACGACACCGGCAGCAAACAGACAGTAGATGACGGCGAAGAAGATCTGGACTGCGGTTGCATTCATTAGCTTGTGTAACATGCGATGCAGCGACACAGCATTGCTTACGCCACCTCTTCCACTTGGGGACCTCGAATGCGCTCACTGCAAGCTCGCCTGCAGGCTCGGTCCACGTTCCGACTGGGTTGAAGGACATCTTGCGATGTCGCGAGTCTGGGCTGCCCTCTCGGCTCCAGGGCTGGTACTCCTCCATGGTCGTCAAACGCTCCGACAGCGACATGGCGGGCGAACGTGTTATGTTCCGTCCAAAAGGTGTGTCTAGAGTGGATGACGGCTCCCCAATGCACTCGCGTGAGCTCCGACTCTGGCTCTAACAGCGGCGAGAGGCAGGCTATTTACCTAGCTGAACGATGACGTCGCACCAACGAAGAGTAGACAACCAGCCACTTAGTTGTCTTGGGCAGTGCTCAGCACAAGCACAACAGAAGGGAATCAGAATATCAGCGAACCGCAAAAAAAAGGTGAAGTCCGAATCCTATATACACCTCTCGCAGGCTCGGAAGCGGGGTGAAGGAAGCCAGTGCCAGCGCCGGCCCAGGCGAAGGCGGGTGAGCATGGGGCGCAAGTAGAAGTTGGAAAAGCACGCGCGTGATCCCACGACCGAGTTTGCATTACGCACTCAAACAGCAAAGGGCAACGGGGGGAACCCATCGGCTGACCAGTAAACCACCAGCACCTCGCAGCGAACTCACCATCCACCATCTATTACTCGATTCCCTGACCCCCTCAACGTCGTTATCACAACCTCGCTCTGCTCCCCCGACCACGCGGCCAATCACCGCCCGACGCAGCCGCAGAGCCGCGGGCCCCATCGTCTGACAGCCGCGCCTACAGGCTTTTTTTTCCCACTCAGCTCCCGCTCACCTCCGCTTGCTCGCTCGCTGTCCGCCGACGTGCGACGGCTGTGAGCAGCCGATGGCCATGGGTCCATCAGATATCTCTCCGTGTCTACCTGTTCGAGCTGGCGTACTCTACCCTACCCGGTACCCACGGCCAGCAGAATTTTCCGCGGGATAGCCTTGGGTGCCGCGCTGGACTTGGTATGCATGTTGCTAGCGTCGAAACTCCTCGCTGCCTATTACTACTGCAGCATGCACATGCAGCAATTGTTAGCGGGGACCGCTTTCATTGGCCTGTGAGCGGCGTCTGCATGTCCGAGTCTGTCGTACACGTCTCCATCGCATTACGTGCAGCTTGTCCTGAACCAGGCATCGGCGTGGGGTGGCAGTGAATTCAGCCATGTCTAAGCATGTCCTCGTAATATTATACTAACATGTAGTGTGTATGTGTGTGTCTGTGTGAGACAGGCGTCCGATTGATCGTCAAGAGAAAACAAGGGCCCAACTCAACTCATGCTCGTGAGGCAGCGCCTCGTCAAAAAGGCCGTGACGTTGCGTAACCACAAGTCATGAACAAACAACCAAACAAAAAAGCCCAGAAACAAGAAAACGCCACGCCAACCAACTAGGTAAACCAGGTCATGCAAATGAAAAACAATGGTATACTTCCGGCTCCCTGCTCCAACCAACCAACCAACCAACCAACCAACCAGCCCTAGAGCGGCACGCCGTGCCTACTCATCGCGATAGAACTTCTTGAAAATCAAATGCAGGAACAAATTAACATTAACACGCACCGCCCCGCTGCCGCTCCCGTCCTTGCCCTCGCCAAAGAGGTTCATGAACTGGTGGTTGTCAAACTGCGCCTGGAGGAGCCCGTCGAGCGGCACTTCGGCAAAGGCCCCAGGAATCATCATCGAGCCCTGGCTGCCCTGGATCTCAAAGATGCCAGTCTGGTTCGACGACAGCGTAATCTCGAGTCGGTCCCACTGCCGCTCTGGGTACCCGTTCCACGACACCAGAATTCCCTTCTCCGCCAGGTTGCGCGCAGAGTACTTGAACGACCCGAACCGGTACTCGCGCCCGCTGTTCTTGAGCTCCCGCACGTGGTTGTACTGCCGCGTGAAGGGGAGGAGGAACTTCTTCTTGCCCTTCTTGGACTGCAGCGTCACCATGGCCTGCTCAATATAGTCGTTGTACGACTTGAGCTGCGATTCCAAAAAGTGCGCCTTCTCGTCGAGCGCTGACAGCGTAGTGCGTACCCCATCCAGCTCCTTGGCCCGCTGGATGCGTCGCCGGTGCTTGGTGCGGATGTCGACGGCAATGGCGTTGAGGAGATCCTGGTAGTTGTTGTGTGGCGAGATACGCCCGGCCCGCTGTAGTTGAACCATGTTCTCCAGACAGTACTGCTTCAGTGTGTAATAGTCGAGCTCGTAGACAGAGTTGGCCCCCATATCCGTCGTGTACGTGGATGCAGCTGACGAGTAGATCGCCTTGTTCTTCCGCGTGCGGCTCTTCTTCTGGGCGATGATCTCTTCGCGGATAAGAGCCTCCCATCGGTCCTCGTCTTCGGCCGTCACCGGCTTGCAAAGGATTTCAGTCAGATTGGCCCCCGTCTGAACACGAATAATGTAAAGCGCGTAGCGCTTGGTTTCCATGAAGAGAGATTTGAGGCCGGCATCAGGGTCTGGTCATATTAGCGGCATCCTGCAACAGCCAAAGTCTTGCTTACCTTCTTGCTCGTGGAACTTCGCGTTGAGTGTCAACGTAATTTCAGTCGAGCTGACGTGCAGCAACTCGTTCTCGTTGTTCTTAGCACTGCCAAGTTCTCGGATAACTTCGCGGAGCGGGTCGTCCTGAGTAGGGCAGAGAGTTGGGAGATCGTCAATGACGAGGTTGTGGATGGCGAACACGTCCGCAAGCTTAATGTACAGTGTCGGCTTGATTCGCGCGAACAGATCGTTAAACTCGTCAATCTCGAATTGCACCTCGGCGTCACGGACATTAATCACTGTATCACGTTAGCGATGCTTCTACAAACAAGGACGTATACCTACAGCTGACCCAAATGTCCTGCAGACGATCAATGGCCTCTGTGACGTAGCTGTTCAGAGGCTGCAGGTACAGGTCCTCACCGCCGAAGAGCTTGCCTGCTGCGATCTGACCAAGTACTTTGCCAACAGTAACCAAGTTCCTGTTCATGCTAGGCGTGAGACCGCGATCAACAACACCCCAGTGCTGGGGCTGCACCAAAGCTGGTTGAATGTACGACTTCCAGACCCAGTGCCCTGCAAGTTGGAGAAGCTGCTCTTCTGCCTCGTACGGGAACTTCTGACGCAGTTCCTCGAACATCTGCTGGGCAAGGTAACGGACGCCGTAGGGCATCCGGTGGAGGACCTCCTCAAACATGGCGAAGTATTGATCCGCGACATCTCTCAAATCCTGGAGGTGGCGGACGAATGTGGCTCGTGTCTCGGGATCCTTCAAAGCTACATCTCGGGAAACGTTGGGGTCACGGCGACTCCGCTGGCCTGTTCGAAGCTCCTCGTTGTTGATTGCCGATCGGTAAATCTGCATAGGATCGCTCTCCAGGTCGAGGTGTTCGTTGTCGATGATGTTCTCCCGGATGACGGTACCCAACAGCTCCTTCAAGAACTTACGGTCGCGCGGTGATCGAATGTAGCTGCCGAAGAGCTTGGTCCAGAAAAAGTTGCCGCGGATAAACTCCTGCAAAGCTGCGCAGCTATCAATCTCTTCCTTCAAGGACCGTGCCATCAGCTTGAGCAACCAGTACTCCTCTCTTCGCTTCTGTGCCAGTCCGAACAGACTCATCGACAGCTGTTCAATGCGCTTGATATCGTTCTCGGCAAGGTTTTGCTCGCGGACGCGCCTGAAGAGGCGTGCCATATACTGCGGCTGTGTTTGCAAGATGAAGAAAAGTTCCTGGTACTGCTCCAACTTCCTGCGGGAGTTCTTGTTGAGGGCCTTTAAATCGAATGGGTCCTTGGAGGAGATGTCTTTGCTGTGAAGCAGGGTGCTGACGTGGCCACCAAAATGCTTCTGGTGCTTGACAACTTCGTCCAGAGTGATCTTGTTCTTGACCAGTAGCGCAATCTTGATATCCAGCTGATCGACGTATTGCTCAGCGAGCTCATTCTGACGCACATGCTGGACCACAGTCTTGCGTAGACGCTCAAACTCTGCAGGCTTGTTAGTATATGGGTACGAAATGAATAACAGGAAACCTTACCAATCTCCTCGTCAAAATCGATATCGCTATCGTTGAGCAGGTGCACAAAGTTCTTGACAGTCGATACAGGGGGGTTCTTGCCACTGGTCAAGCTCTTGTACGCCTCGCCCTGCTGTCGCCCACGAATAAAGCTCTGGATCTTGATGACCTTCTCCATGTTCTCCTTGTAGAACTGCTGCTTCTCTACAAACTGTTGACGGACCAGGATACCACGAGCCAAGGCCTGGAGCTCGGCAATGGCCTCCTCGTGCTCTTCGACTTCAGCCAGCTGCAAGCCAATATGCATACGCTCCAGAATTCCGCGCACTTGGGCCTGGATCTGCGTGATCTCGGGTTCTTGGGCGTTGAGCTCACAAAGCGTGTCGTATGTGCGTTGTCGCTGTACGAAACCTCGACAGGCTGACTGCAGATCGGTGATAGCGGGAACTTCTGCTTCGAGTGCTTGGAGATCAGCAACGTGTTTCTGACGAGCAAGGAATCCACGGATATAAGCTTGCAGGGTGAGTACAGTTTCCTCTTGGCCGCTCAACTGCTCAAGAGTGTCTGCGACGTCAGAACGGATATGACTTCCTCGTGCAATGGCTTGCAGGTCAGTAATGAGCGGCACTTCCGCCTCCAGGGCATCTCGAAACTGCTGGAGGGAATGCCGTGCAACATCTCCTCGGACCTTTGATTGAAGGTTGGTGATTTGCGCCTCCTCGGCTTCAAGTGCCTCGTGCGATTCTTTCAGGGCTTTCCGGGCGACATCGCCTCGGATTTTGGACTGAATATCAGTGACGAGTGGTGCCTCGGCCTCGAGGGCATCCTGCAGCTCCTTAAGAGATATCCTAATAAGATCGCCGCGGACCTTGGACTGAAGATCGGACCATGCGACACCGGTGTCTCCCAACTGCTCTTGCATTTTGACGTTACTCCTCCTAGCAAGAATACCTCGTGCAGCAGCTTGTAACAGAGTCACGACAGATTCGTGTTGGCGGAGGCTTTCCCGATCCGTCCGTAGCGACTGGCGCAGCATCGATGCTCGGGAAGCAGCCTGAAGCCCAGCAATCTGAGGCTGAAGGTCGTTCAGCTCTGCCCATTCCCTGTCTACCTTCAGACGAAGCAATGCACCACGGATCATGGCCTGCATGTGTGCAGTTGCGGGTTCTGTATCACGCGTCTGCTCATAGCGATTGAATACACGTCGCCGCTCCAGTGCACCTCGGATAGCCGCCTGGAACTGTCGGATCCCTGCCTCGTGGTGTTGTATTTCCGACTTGGTGTATTGCACTTGCGCTCTGGCTTTGCGTCCTCGAAACAGGTTTTGCACTTTCAAGACCTGTGGTGTGTTGTCTCGCCAATAGTCTTCCTCTCCCTTTGCTCTTGACCGGATCACATAACCTCTTGCGGCACTTTGGAGATTCACTGCAAAACGTCGCATATCCAGTCGGTAGTACGCAATTTGTCGGGCCCAGTCGCCGCGGATGCGCGACTGCAGGTCGACAATAAGATGTTCATGGTCCCAGAAGTCCTGCATCATGTTTCCAAGTCTGATTCGTACCAAAGCACCTCGAACTTGTGCTTGCAGATCCAGAATCACCGACTGGTGCTCACCCAACTCCCGATCGATGCGATCTTCTTCCGACTCGACGGGCTCCGGTTCGGGTTCGACGGCGAAGTTTGCTTGCATCCCAGAGAAGTTTGGCATACTAACGCCAGACTTATCGAGGCCCTTCTGAGTGGCCTCCAGTTCGTGGTCTTCGAACTGGAGTTTACCGACAAGATTCCCTATCCGGAAGTCGACTATGCCCTTGCGAAACAGCAGCCATGAAAGGGCATGAATGCAGTAGATGACTTTAGGTACGTTCTTCTTTTCGTACAGATCAATCAATTCAAACTGAAACAGATCGGGCAATTCCACCTCCGTCAGAAAGTTGAAGAAATGTGCGTAGTTGTTCGAGTGGCGGTACTGGAGTTTAGGATCACGGAAGATTCGCAACGGGTGCCCCTTGATAGCTTGGACGATTTCAGCAAGCGTCACACCGTTGCGCAAGGCCTCTTCCAGCTCCACGGCGGGTGGAAGGTCGGTTTCGATAATGTCCTCCATCCACTCCTTGGCCTCTCCAATATGGCAAAGGTACTCGTATGCTTGCAGAAACTGGCGTTGCTGATCCATCCAGTTGCGGCTGGCCCAGGAGGACTGCGTCTTCTTCTCTCTATCCGTCCGTTGTAACCTTCTTCTCCCGTGAAGCCCGACAACTTCCTGCTCCGGGGATTTGATCGCAAAGTCGTCATCAGTGGCCGACTCTGCGAACTTGGAAAGTGTGCGCAGATGGCCGGTGGAGGATTTTCCGAGCGTTTGCAGCTGGGGTCGGTCGAGGTGGGCAGACAACGGACGGGCGGGGTGGTCGCGGGTAGGGGCGCGTATAGAGTCGGCTCGGGAGATGGCTATCGAGAGCGGACGCGGTTTAGAGGGGGGAGAGATGGAGCCGTCGTGCGACTGGAACCGTATGTTTTCCACACTCTGCGATCGCGAATGTGACTGTGAACGCGGGGGGCTGGGAGTACCGGGTCGCAAAGAACTGTCCGCTGTTGGCGAAGATGGAGAGCCCTGTTTGAGCGGGCGCAACGCTTTGCGCATGCTGGCATACGTGTTTGCTGTGTCAGTCTCTTCTGAGCTGCCGTAGTAACTCTCTGTGCGCGGGCGCAACAGTGCCGTAGCCTCGCTTTGGCCTCGGCGGTGGCCCAGAGAGGGGCCAAAGCCGTTCGAGGCATTGCTAGATTGTGTGCTTGATCGGCTCGGGAGGTGGACGTTGGTGCCGTTGGAGGATGCCGAGCCGGTGGAGGCTGTCGAGGTCTGGCGCAGCGGGGAGGGCGACGCGGTCGAGTGTCCCAGTCTCGTTCGCGGGGAGTAGGAGGAGTAGCTCATGGCGAGTGCAGCACTGGACGGTGGTGGCTGGGTGCACACTCACACTTGGGCGGCATGTGTTGGGCAGGCGGGCGTGGGTGGAAGTCGTGGTATTTTGTGGCGGTCGAGTCAAGCAGGCGAGGGCGAGGGCGAGGACGAGGCCCGTGGTATTACTAGTGGTGAAATGAGATGAAGGCGCCTGCCTCGGGCAACAAGAGCAAAGCAGAGTCGAAAGACGTCGGTTGAAGCGATCCAGCGACCAGGCCTGCGCACCCCGCGGCCAGAGAAGGCAATGTGGAATGTGGGGATTTGGGATGGGAGATGCACGGCGGCGATGGGACTGGAAGTGAGTTGCGGTGGCTGGCTCCGCTCCGCACGGTTGTTTACATGTTGTGGTGCCGCCAATGGCGTCGCCAGCACCGCCAGCGTTGCCAGGGCTCAGTCCCCGTCCCGCCGGCGCCACGAAAATCACCTGCTTCCATCCCGGCGCATCACGCCGGCAGCTGAATTCGCCGCAGAGAGGGGACTTTTGACGCTGTCTGTCGCTTGGCTCGATTCTGCGTCGCCTGCGCGCGCCTGCGATTCGCTGCAGCAAGCCCATAGGTATATCCGCGATGCGCTGTCACGGTGCGCTCAATGCCCATCGGCCATCGATACAACGCCAACGGTCAGGCCCAACGCGTAGCGAAACAAGCAATCTCGCCCGCACCACCACCGGGCCTCCGGGCGAGCATCGTGGCGAGCAGTGCGTCCCGCCGTCTCTTTTATTTTTCTTCCCGCTGAGATTAACTAACCTATTACTCCGCCCACGATCAGACTCGGACGCGTCGGGAGGGGAAGCGCAGTCACATGACATGACATGAGCACCAGAGAGGTGGCGGGGCAATTCCCTCCCAATGCGGAATAGCGCCAAATGAATATTTTATCACAAAACCTTCGTCTGACACGCTCAACCTCTTGCTCTTGGGAAAAGCCTGCTTTTTCCCGGCCAAAGTTGTAAAACGTACACACTGCGGTCTATTTCATTCAGTCTCCCTCCTCTCACTTCTCTGTTCCCTGAGAAGCCTCTCCCTTTTTTATTATGCCCATCCAAAACGGCGACGCCATGGTCGACACCACCGCCAACGCCCTGGACTTCACCCAGGCCCTCGAGGTGCTCAAGAACGAGTATCCCGAGCGCGATGGCATTGACGTCAAGACGCTCATTGACTCCAAGAAGAACGGCGGCTTGACGTACAATGACTTCCTGATGCTCCCCGGCTACATCGGTGCGTTGCTCTTGCAGCAATTTTCGTCCCTACTATAGTCCGCAAAACGACTTGTAGCAGGCGCGCAAAGCATTGCTTGTTCTAACCCAGCGTCTAGGCTTCCCTGCCGCCGATGTCACTCTTGATACCCCAATCACGAAGCGCATTTCGCTCAAGACTCCCTTCGTCTCGTCGCCCATGGACACTGTTACTGAGCACAACATGGCCATCCACATTGCCCTCCTCGGTGGTCTTGGTGTGATCCACCACAACTGCTCCCAGGAGGACCAGGCCGAGATGGTGCGCAAGGTCAAGCGCTTCGAGAACGGCTTCATTCTTGACCCCGTTGTCATTTCGCCCACGACCACTGTCGCAGAGGCCAAGGCCTTGAAGGAGAAGTGGGGCTTCGGCGGCTTCCCCGTCACTGGTAAGCAGATTTCCTCTCTTCGCAGTCCCCCTCTACATGATGCTTCAAACTCTTTTTATAACTTTCGTTCATCCGCAACGATTCCGTCGTGCTGTGGATACAAGATATCTTTCTGATACGCGCATTTTACTCTGATTCATACACTTTGATCAGCGAGCAGCAGCTAACAGAAACTGCTAGAGAACGGCACTCTCCGATCCAAGCTCGTCGGTATCATCACACCCCGAGACATCCAGTTCCACGACAAGCTCGACGACCCCGTCACGGCTGTCATGTCGACTGACCTCGTTACCGCCCGCCACGGCATCGACCTGAAGGAGGCCAACAACATCTTGAACTCTTCCAAGAAGGGCAAGCTGCCCATTGTTGACGAGAACTTCAACCTGATTGCTCTTCTGTCTCGCTCCGATTTGATGAAGAATCTGAACTACCCTCTTGCCTCCAAGCTCCCCCACTCCAAGCAGCTGATCTCCGCTGCTGCCGTTGGTACCCGACCCGAGGACAAGATCCGTCTGCAGAAGCTCGTTGATGCTGGCCTCGACATTGTCATCCTCGACTCGAGCCAGGGCAACAGCATGTACCAGGTCGAGATGATCAAGTACGTGAAGCAGACCTACCCCCAGCTCGATGTGATTGGCGGAAACGTCGTCACTCGTGAGCAGGCTGCCGCGCTTATTGCTGCCGGTGTTGATGGTCTCCGTATCGGTATGGGAAGCGGAAGCGCTTGCATTACCCAGGAGGTCATGGCTGTCGGACGTCCTCAGGCGACCTCGGTCTTCAACGTCACCCAGTTCGCCAAGCGCTTCGGTGTGCCTTGCATTGCGGACGGTGGTATCCAGAACGTTGGCCACATTGTCAAGGGTCTTGCTATGGGTGCTTCGGCTATCATGATGGGTGGTCTCCTTGCCGGAACCACTGAGTCTCCCGGCGAGTACTTTGTCAGCCGCGACGGCCAGCTCGTCAAGGCGTACCGTGGTATGGGCAGTATCGCTGCCATGGAGGACAAGAAGGCCGGAGCTGGCGGCGATGCCAAGGCCAGCAACGCTGGTACTGCCCGCTACTTCTCCGAGGGCGACCGCGTCCTCGTCGCCCAGGGTGTCTCTGGATCCGTCCAGGACCGTGGTTCCATCACTAAGTTCGTGCCCTACCTCATGGCCGGTGTCCAGCACTCGCTCCAGGACCTTGGTATCAAGAGCCTGACTGAGCTCCACGAGGGTGTTGACAGCGGTGTTGTGAGGTTCGAGCTCCGCACTGCCAGCGCTCAGGCTGAGGGCAACGTGCACGGCCTGCACAGCTTCGACAAGAAGCTCTACGCGTAGATGTGATGAGAAACAAAGTTTGCATAGGAAGGGCGTTGAGGGATTTGGGTTGTCTTCAAGCACGCGAAGACGAATGATGGATTACATTATGAATAGAGAGATAGGCTGAAAAGCAATGATACCACGAACACCGTTCACTTTTATCAACGTTGTCTTGCTTGTCTGCTGCTTGCATGGGTGTGCTACGGTCCGTGCTGTCTGGGGTTCTTTGACTCCATACAAGCGATGTCACTCAACCTCGGCTCCCCCCGCGTTTCTCCATCTTAATTGCGTTACTATGGCCCGCGCCAAACCCGCATTGCTCGTTCCCTAGTGCCTGACCATGCCGAGGACGAGTCTGCTCACTCGCATCCTTTCAGCTGAGCCCAGGCTTGCATCTGCGCATGCAATTGCCTTTGTGCAAACTCCAGCTGCACTTCGAACGTACTCGACTCGCCGTGCTGCCCCCAACGCGACGGAGCTGAAGACCACTGCACGAAGCATCAGCACCAGCCAGAAACGCACAATGTCTACCCCGGCCGATCACAAGTCGATCAAGTCTTCAAAAAAGGCACCGCCAGTCCCTAGACCGAGTTCAAGGTGCATTCACCTGCTCTCCTCCAGCTCTGCGCGCACTCTAACCCACTCAGTGTCCTACTCATCTCCCCAACCAACCAAGTCCTGCTGCTCCACCGCGTCTCCAAAGCCTCCAGCTTCGCCTCGGCGCACGTTTTCCCCGGCGGCGCCCTCAGCAAGACGCACGACGGCGTGATTCCCGACGTCGACGAGCCCGGCCGCCACCAAGATGGACCCGCATACCGCATGGCTGCCATACGCGAGACGTTTGAAGAATGCGGCATCCTTCTCGCGAAGAGCAAGAAAACAGGGAAGCTGTTCACCGAGATAAGCGACGAGGAGCGCGAACAAGGCCGCCGCGCCGTTCACGCCGGCAAAGTCAAGTTCGGCGACCTCGTCGAGAAATGGGGCGCCGTCCCCGACACCGAAGCGCTGCTGCCCTTCACACGGTGGATCACGCCGCCGAACGTGCCCAAGCGCTTCTCCACGCAGATGTACATATACTTCCTCCCGCTGGGTTCCGTGTCGCCGACCAAGAAGGCCGTGTCGCAGGGGACTCCGCCGGCGTCCGGTCTCGAGGCGGAAGACGAGCTGGTGATTCCCAAACCGACGCACGACGGCGGCATCGAGCACACGGCGGCGCGCTTCCTGCCGCCTAACAAGTGGATTGATCTCGCGCGCCAGAACCGCATCATCTTGTTCCCGCCCCAGTTCTTCCTCACGCTCATGCTCGCGCCGTACCTGGCTGCGACCATCACCAGCCCGTCGAGCCCCACGCCGTCGCTGGAGGAGCTCCAGCACGAGAGGGATAAGGTGATGGATTTCCTCCGCAAACCGCGCATGTTCGAGGGCAGGCCTGAGGTGTCGTTTACCGAGGCGTGTATCTCGCCCATCGTACTGGGCAAGGGTGAGTATGGCGAGAATGCACAGGACGGTGTCGGTGGCGTCGACAAGTATACTGCTGTGCTTGTACTGGACCAGCCGGGCAAGGAGGTGGAAGCGCAGGGGCAGGGTCGCATGGGAATTCGCGAGTGGGTTGTGACGACGAAGTTCAAGAGCGAGGGGCCGCGAGACGTCGATGTAAGGAGAAGGGAGGACGTGTTGGGTAAGAACTTCGGCAACGCCAAGGGGAAGTTGTAGTGCAGCAGAGGAGTCGTAAAGGTTGATTTGAACGCTCGTCTTGGAATCCAGAGCACAGAAAGCCACAGCCGCCGAATCAAGTCCCCCAAAAACGCCACATGATGCTTCAGCGATGCCTTCTTAGCCCTCAAACCCGCTGTCACCCCCAATGTCCCCCTCATTCTCGACACCATACGCATCCTCAAAGCTGGCCAACTGCACCTCCCAGCTCCCCTCGTCATCGGCATCCCCCTCGAACCGAAACGCCAACACACTCCCGTCCTTGAGCCCCGCACCCTTGGGACAATCCCTAGCATCCATCGCCTTGGCCTTGGCCTTTCCCTTTCCCTTCCCCTTCCCCTTTGCGCTTTCCTCGTCCTCCTCGCCCCCCTCATCCCCAGCCTCCCACTCGCCAAGTACCCAGCCCTGGCTCGAGTCGTGGATGTCGACGGGGCGGCCGAGCTGGATGGCCGAGGGCGAGGGCGGAATCGCGAGCGTGGTCCCGTCTGCGGACCGCAGGCCGGTTTCGAGGAGGGCTGTGTGTAGGTGCGCTTTTAGTTCGCTGAAGGGCGAGAGCGGGTCGATGTGTAGGAGGACGGTGGTTTTGTGGGATTTCAGGCGCAGGGTCCAGGTTTGCGGGGTCGGTGTTGCCATGATTGTGGAGGTGTGTGTGTGTGGGAGCGGTGTGTGGTGTGTGTCCCTGTGACGCTCGATATATGTGTACGGTGTTTGGGAATGGTGGCGAGAGTGCAGTTTGAGGGTTTGTGTTCGTGTCACTTGGATGAGAGTGGGACGCGTTTTGGTGGGGAAAGTGCGGCGCGAGGACATGTGATCTTGGCGAAGAAGCTTTGTCGTTGGATAGAGAGCTCTCCACGCCGTTGTTCTGCCTTTGCAAGAGAGAGGAAGAGGGAGGAGGATATCATAGCCTGATTGCTCATATCTCTGACCAGCAACACTTCGACCTCACCCGTCCCCTAGGCGGCGCACTTACGGCGTCCACCAAACCGCGCCTGTCTCCGCACACCTCCGCTCTGGCCGCAAACCCACTCACCTCACCACCTCACCACCTCACCACCTCACCACCTCACCACTCACCACTCACCACTCACCACTCACCACTCACCACTCACCACCGCCCCCACGCCGCCCGCCTTCCAGGCACCGCACATGACAATGGCCGACACACCAACGCCTGGTCTCGACCCCGAGACGTCCGAAGTAATCTACACACCAGCGCGCCCAAGTCAACAACCCTACACCAATGCGCCGCGCCTCGGCATGCCCTTCGACCGGCGCCTGCTGCTGACGACCTTCACATCCTTTGTGTGCGGCTTCACACTGGGGAGCGCATCGGCAGGCTCCATGGCGGCGCTGCGCTTCCGCGCCGAGAACGCGCATCGCCTGCCCATCTCGCAGCCCGGCTGGTATCTGTACCACAAGTCCAAGAGCTACTACAAGACACGACACGGCGTCACCGAGGGGATCCGCAAGGGAGGGCTGATAGCTGCGTGGAGCACCGTTTTCTTCGTTGTCGAAGAGAGTCTGGATATCTTCCGCGGCACGTGGATTGCCGGGCGCACGATTGAGGAGATGGAGGGCGTCGACGAGCTGGATCTGCGCCGCATTGATCGCGGTGTGGTCAAGAGCAGGGACTTTGTGAGCAGTGCTATGGCTGGTATGGTCACAGGCGGACTGTGGAGCGCATGGCATCAGTTTCCTACCTCGACCGCGGCGAGAACGATTCGCATGGGCTTGTTGGTCGGGCTAGGGTATGGACTCGGGCAGGATGCGTTGGTGTATGCGAGAGCGAGATGGCTGGATGGAGAGCCCAAGGAGGAAAGCTGGATCTACAAGGGCGCGAAGAACAGGCGGAAGCCAGAAGGAGACAGTGTGCAGGGTGCGTAAGTTGTCGGGGAAGACAAATCGGATTGAATGCTCCCGCAAAAGCAGGACTGGAGGAAACGGCTCGTACAGAAAGGATGCAACATGTAAGATATACAATATACCCTCTAATCTCATGTCAGTCCTCACCACCACCACCGCCGCCGCCACCTACTCCAGCGCATACTCCTCCCTCCTCAAAAACGCCTCAAACCCGGTAAGCTCGCCATCGACCTGATCCCTCGCCCACTGCACCAGCGCGCGCATATCCTTTCCGTAGTACCCATAGTCGCGGTTCAGCGCCCACATCTCGTACAACGACTCCTTCATGGGCGGCGGCAAAAACCCCTTGAACACGTCATCCGGGACCTGCACATATCTGACCTTCTTCCCCGTGACGCGGCTCAGCGCGCGCGCCGCCTCGTCAAACGACGCCAGCTCCGTCGCAGCCGCAAAAAACTTACCCTCGTATTTCTCTGGATCCGCCAGGATAGCTCCAACCCACTTGCCCGTCTCGGTGACATCGATCCAAGGCACCAGCGTGTCGGCACGCACACAGTTCGCAATGACCCACTCGTCTTCACTGCCTGCGCTGCCTTCCCCCCGCCGCGGCCGCAGCTGCGTCAGGAAGTTCTGCATGAAGCTCCCCGGGGCGACGAACGCGCTCTGCACAGGCAGCGAGCGGATGTGCGCTTCTATTTCGGCCTTTGCGTCGAAGAGGTCGACGTGCGTCAGCGCGCCGTTGCTGATGGCGTACGGGTGCGACATGGAGCTGAAGATGATGTACTTGACGCCGGCAGCGAGGGCAGCGGCGCACACGGCTTTGGCCTGTGTTGTCTCGACTGCGCGCGTGTTGCCGTCGTACTGCGTTGTCGTTATGAAGAAGAGCGTGTGTGCGTCTTTGAGGGCTGCGGGGAGAGACGAGGGGTCGTTGAGGTCGGCGCGGGCTAGGGTCGCGCCTTTGCTGGCGAGGTTGCGCATCGTGGGGTTCGTTGGGTCGCGGGATATGGCGCGGACAGAGTATAGGGAGGATAAGCGCGGGGAATTGAGGACCGTCAGGGCGGTTGAGAGGCCTTGGTTGCCGGTTGCGCCGATGATGGCGAGGAGTTTCTTTGCGGCTGACATTGCGTGGTGTTGTAGTAGAATGTTTGACTCTATCGAGTCGATGGAGTTTCAATCGGAGTATGTAAATTGCTGTTACACTGTTGTCAGGCAAGAGAAGCTGATTGGCGATGGACTCATGCCATTGAGTTGTTGGCTTCTTCTTATACGTCCCCTTCGTCAGCCGCACTAAACATGACGCGGAGCTGCGGACTTTACAGATTGTAACTCCTCGATACCAAAACTTGGTGGATGTGTAAGCCACCGCAACCATCCCAATCCATTACAGGAAGAAGCTAACTGGCGAATAGCATGTGGCTATCGGACTTGGTCCGGAGCCGGCGCGGCCAGGTCGGAGATGGAGAGTTTGTCCAAGTACGTTAAATCCGCAAGTACCGAAGTTGGAGTACGAGGAGATATGCCATCTAGATGATGAGCAGGTTCAGACACTTGACGCCTGTTATTGTTCATGCTCGATTTCAACGTGGTAAGTCAAGGCAGAAAGACGGTAGAACGATGTTGCCATGTCCTCCGTACCCGCATCGAGCCCTTTCCTACTTCGAGACTATCGCCAGCCGCACACCACAACATCACATTGACCTCTGTGCTGTACACCTTGAAGCACTCAGACAGCTATCAGAGCAACCACTTAGATGTAGCTACCCAAAACCGTCACCTCGCGGCTATCGCGCTCTCTGTGGTGGGGTGACGCAGCGAGGAGCTACCATCCCTATTGGACTAAAACATCTAGGGCGAGCGTCGTCACCACCACACCCTATCGTCGACAGAATGCAGACATGATAAAAGCGCAGCGCGCCACAAGAAAGATTCATCGCCATCCCACAACATCTCCCTTCGAGCGCTCAACCGCCGTCTAACCCCCTATCCACAAGCCAATCCCGCTCCCTACGCCTCCCGCCCATGGCCCAACCCACCATGCCATTTCAACACACGACCACCTAGCCACCACGCCCTCAACACCGCAACAATCCCCAAATGCCTCCCACCCTCTCCCTCCTCTTCCATTTCCTCTTCCTCCTCTTTCCCATCTCCCACAGCAGCCCCGTAACGCGGCGCTCCGCCGACCTCGCCAGCCTCCTAGGCCTCAGCACAATGACGACAGACCTCTCCACCCACACGCCGCGGCATCCCGAGAAATACTTCCACGAGTCCATATTCCACGAGCACTACGACGGCCGATTCTCCTTCGCGCCCCTCCCTGCGCCCACCCGCCTGCTGCACATGCGCCTGCTGCTCGCATCGTACACGCACACGGCGGTGCGCGCGCACGTGCGCACGTGGATCGCGCACGGGAGTCTGCTGGGCTGGTGGTGGAACGGGCGGTTGATGCCGTGGGACAGTGACCTCGATGTGCATGTTGACGAGGCGGGGATGCGCGAGTTGGGGGGGTGGTGGAATATGACGGTGCATTCTTTCTCAGCAGGCGAGCTGGGGCTCGTGGGGGGAGAAGAAACGCCTTTCTCCTCGTCCTCGTCGTCCTCCTCCAACGACGACGACAATGGTGATGACAGTATCGAAATCAAAACACCCCGTATCCCCCGCCCAACAGGCTTCCCGAAGGGGGAATGGACGGCGCTGCTCGCCAGCGGCAAAAAGTACCTCCTGGAAGTGAACCCGCGCTTCACAAACACCAGCACGCGCGACCGGCACAACGTCATCGACGCGCGCTGGATCGACGTCGCGACGGGCCTCTTCATCGACATCACGACGGTGCATCACGTCCCTTTGGCACCTGCTTCCCGCTCCTTCTTCTCCCGCTCCTCCTCCGCCGCCGCCGCCGCCGCCGCCGCAGATGATGACGATGGGTTCGCTTTCAGCGCCGCCGACGACGACGACGGAACGCACAACGCACACATGTACACCAAAGACACGCACCTGTACCCCCGCGCGGCGCTGTTCCCGCTGCGCGAGTCGACGCTCGAGGGCGTGCCTGTGCGCGTCCCGTATGCGTACGAGGCGCTGCTGCGGGACGAATATGGGCCGTTGGCGCTGACGGCGACGTGGTATCGTGGGTATGCGTTTAAGAAGGGCGCGGATGGGGATGGCGCGGAGTGGGTTGAGGCGCCGCCTGAAGGGTGAGGGTTTGGGTTACTTGCGGGGTAGGAGTGTGAGGTTGTTGAAAAGGTACGTGGTGAGTTTTCACTTGGACATATTACTCGTCATATATACAGCACTTGGCGTGAACAATATAAGTGTGATTGTGTCGATTGCCCTCATAACCTACACCCTGGCCAGCACAGGCGGCCAGCACAATCCCCCAGACCTGTCATCTACACATCACCCCTGCAGAGCGCCGGAAAACAAGCAAAGCACTACATCGTTCCAGCGACCGTCTTCCTCCTTAGACAAACCAAAATAACCAATGGTACCAAATCCAACAGTCGAACCAGCTCCGAATGAGGGAGTCCACTTGCAGGCTAATTACATCCACCCCCGCCTTTTTGTGTGTGAAAAGAGGTATACGCTCAGAGAAAGGAAAAAACTCCGGACCACCAGCTTTGACGTGTACTGCAGCGTCCGGAAACATCAACACCGTAAACGCCGCCCAATGTAGGTAAACAAATTCGGTAAAAGCAAGCAAGCGCGACTCTGTCGTCGCAGCCTGGTCTATCGCAGCCGCGGAAAAACTACAAGCAGGATAGAAAGTCGAATTAAACGTTGAAGTCGGAGAAGCGTGGCAAATCATTCAGAGCTCATATCGGCCTTGACCGGGTGGAACAGGGCAGGGCGCATACACAGGCGGCCAGTGCCAGCCTCTTCTGCGGCCGCGCCGCCCTTGCCGTTCTCGCGCGAGCCGAGCCATCGTCGCCACCACTCGGAGGAGAAGGCGGCGTTGTAGTAGAAGCTGTTGCCGAGCTGGTTGTGCTCGCCCCAGCCGAAAACGCTGTCGGTAGGCTTGGGGGGCTTGTTGTACGTGTTCTCGAGTGCCTCCAGCGGCCAGTTGCGGTTGAAGTAGACTGGGTGGTTCGAGTAGACAGCCTTCAGGCCGTGGTGGAACGCAACTGTCGGCGGCCACATCTCGGGGAACATGTGGTGCTTCATCAGGTATGTCTCGCGATGCATCAGGTCCAAGAGGCGCTTCGAGAGTCGTGCCACGGTGATGATGGCGCATCGTCGAGGAGGCTCGGGGAGCTCCAGGTCGTATCCGGTGACATCGTCGCGGAACACCCAGTTGGTTTTGGCCGGGTCGAAGATGGGGTTGAATGTGATGATGTCGGCTTCCTCGCCAACACCCCACTCGTAGTTGTCCTGCAGGTAAGATGTAGGAGGCTTTGTCTCAGGGGGGCTGGGAAGCATGCCCGTGTTCTCAAACTTGGGAGGACCCCAGACAGGCTTCTCGTCGCTGTTGTACAGCTCCTCCTCGACCATCTCGGTGAAGTTCTTCCACGAGCCGTGGAGCTCGGGAATGTAGTAGCGAGAGGAGCGCTCCCAGAGACCCTTGCGAGGCTGCTTCTTGGCCCAGTCACCAATCTTGGTGTTGAACTCGTAGTAGTGGCCCGTAAGACGGAGATCCATTTCCCAGTTCCAGTAGAAGTCGTACTCGGGACGGGCCTGCGAGAACCACTGCAGAGCAAAGTGGGCGCTGCGGTAGACGGAGTGGACCGAGGCTTTGGCGTGGTTGTAGACGTTGTTGGGGAAAGGCTCAGGGTAGTACATCTGCATCTGAGACTCGGACCACAGGGTAGCCATGCCCCAGAATTCCTTGGGAAGGTTGTCCTCGATGACCTTCTGGTAGATCTCGTCGGAGGACCAGATGGGAATGCTGTTGTCCTTGACGTGGAGCAGGAAGTGCACATCATACTCGCCGCCCGACTTGAGCGCAAGCTCGTTGATCATGGCGCGGAGGGTCAGGATCTGGTGATCGGTGTACTTGTAGCCTGTCCATGTGCGGAGGATATAAGCGTGGCGGGGCACCTTCTTCTTGGCGGGGGCGCCGGCAGTGGCTGTCTCAGTCTTGTTCTTCTCGAAGCGGTGGAGGTTCTTCTTGTAGCACCGCTCCTGAGCCTTGGCCCAGCTAACCTTCCGGTAGTCGACCTTCTTCTCCCAGCTCCAGATCTTGTCGCCGCCAGCCTTCTCAGACTTGGTGTGCAGATCAAGACCGCCTTCGTCACGGGAGTATGAGTAACCGTAAGGGCCGAGGCGGCCGAAGCGTTCGAAGCAGACCTTGTCGTCCATGCCCAGCTCGTCGTAGGAGCCGAAGAAGGGAGCAGTCATGTTCTGTGGGATACCAGGGTAGGCGTAGATATCGGGCAGATCGACCTTCTCCTCCTCGTCGAGGTAGCAGGTCTCGACCTTGTCGTGGTCCTTGAGGTAGGCGTCGGTCTCGAAAGGGTAAGGGTTGAAGGGGACAGGGTCCATGGGAGGCTCCTTGTTCTCTTTGGACATGTGCGGCCACTTGGGCTTGATGTTGTCCTCAGGGTTGGGGCTCTGCGAGTACCTGACAAAGTCCTGCTCCGACTTCCAGTCGGCGAAGGGAACCAGGGTGCGGACACCGTTGAAGAAGCCGTTGAGCCTGCGGTTGTTAGTTGAGAGTCGATGCAGAAGGGGAGGGAAGGGTATGCTCACTTGGGGTAGTGCTCCCAGTGGTACTGCTTCTTCTCATCGCCGTGTCCCTCGGAGGAGCTCCAGCGGTGTCTGCGGTAGATGCCGGTGCCGAGCATCGAGGCCAGCACGACGACGGTGACGAGCAGAGTAAGGATGCGTGTGATGGAGAGGCGGGGGCGCTGGACCTTGCTGGCCCACGAGGGCTGGCGAGGGCGGCCCCATGTTTTGGAGCTGAAGAGCGGCAGTGGCGACGAGGCCTGGCTGTCGAGAGCGGGGACCTTTTCGTAGTTGAAGCGGGTGCGGATGAACAGCTTGCCCGGGTTGAAGCGCGAGGCCATGGCGGGCGAGTGTGCGGGGGGTGCGGTGCAGAAGCGGTGCGGGTGGGGGTGGTGGTGTGGTGGTGATGAGACCTGGGATGGCGGCCAAGGGCTTATTGCATGGGCGGCGGCGAAGCAGAGGAGCAGAGGGTAAAGAGGCCGGGGCAGCAACAGGTGAGCAGCGCAGCGGCACGGCGGCACGGGGCACGACGGCGAGACGACAGCGGGGCTTGAAACGAGTGTACTGTCCGCAGGACGAGCAGGAAGAAGTAGAGGCGTCGAGTCGAGTCGAGGGTTGGGGAAGAGCAGCGGGCTGGCACGCAAATACATGCGCCGACCCTTGACCTCCCTTTTCCACGCCGGGTGCTGGGCTGGAACTAGGAACTAGCCGTGTCGCCTCTTTTGGGCCTAGTCCGCAGGTCCGCCCGCGCCGTGGATGGGATTCTGGAGCTGCCGTCGACGGCGCGCCTAATCATGATTGCGTTCAGGGCGGCGCCTTGCTCTTGTCCTGGCACACAGGTAATAGTAGATATTAAACAGGCGCTGGGTGGTGGCCGTGGTGGCCGTTGTTATCGTTGCGCACACCGCGGGCAGCCCACGACGGCCAATGACGCCGCCCCGTGCTATCAATATCCAGCAACCACGCTGCAACCGCCGCAATAGCAATAGCACGCTGACGCTCGCTGCAACCGTCGATGGTTCAAGGACATGGTCATGGACATGGACATGGACATGGACTTGAACTTTGCACTTTGCACTCCGACTCTGCACTCCGCCGCTGCCCCCCAAGTCCGTCAGCCGACGACGGCCATCCCATGGCATGGCGAGCCCTCAGACTCATTTTCCGGTGCATACACCCCTGGCCCGTTCGCAGCCAAATGCGTCGGAGTGCGCGATGTTGATTGGCCATGCGTCGGCTCATCCCCGGCTCTAGTGTGCGTACGCGGCCTTTAGAAGTGGCGACATGGATGGCCGCTAGCCAACCTCCCCTCTCGTCCCTCTCCCCTTATCGGGCCCTCCAGTCTTGCTCTACCTACGACGTCTCTCCTTGTCGCTCCAGCAGATCAGCCATCATCATACCTACCTTTGTTGTAGGTAGCTGCCGATCTGCCAACCCCTCCTCTCCCTCACCATCCACGCCCAATCACGTGCCGTTGCCCTTTGCCTGATCGTGTTTGACCAGCCGACCGGGGTGGAGCCCGCATGAATTCATCCATGATTGACCGCCGCTGACTGCAATTTCATCCCACACTTCGAGCTCAGGCACGCCTCGACGCCACACCCCGGCCAAGCAGCCAAGTCCTAAGCACTGCTTGACCATCCTCTCCCGCCTCTAGACGCCCACATAATCAGCCTTGTCTGCCCTCCCTGGGCCTGCCCAGCCTTCCGCAATTGCTTCACATCCTCACCTTGGCCCCCGCCAGTCCCACACGACTCGTCCTGTAACACGCCCGCCGCGTGTGGGCCTCTGGTTTGCGACAAGGCGTCGTCAGCTGCATCGTCAACCTGGTATCGACATCATGCGTCATGATGCAACAGCAAACGGCTCTGTCCGTCTTTGTGACCGTTGTCCCGGTACCATGCACACACTCACTCCACCATGTACACCGCATTGCACACCAACACACATCACCCGACACCACCCTCGCTGCACATCCCCTCCTGCTTCCCGCTCGCCCAACAATTACAAACTTTGGGCACGCGTGTCGCGTTTTTGACGTGTACAGGCAGTTAGGTAGCCGCGAAGAGGAGCCGCCTATCCTCGTGCCAAGGAAACCGTCTCTCCTCTAGCTCCCCCACCCTGCCATTCTCTGTAGGTACCAACTACCGCCCAGTCTATCGATAAAAATTCAGCGGCCGCCACGCACCAAGGCCGTCTTGTTGAAGTCCGCTAGGGAAATCCTTGGGCACCCAGCCGCCTGCCTGCCATCTCGTATGGGGTAGCGGCTTTTCGAGCAGAGTCACTCCCGCCACCGCCACCAAGCGCAATCGTGCTAGCTGAGTACCTAGGTATTGGAACACGTGCACGTGAGGCAATGTCATGTGAGCCCTACTCGTTCCATCGCCGTGAGAATGGAGAGCACAGGTACGGCAACCTATTCATGCCTCAGTCCACTACGACAAGTGATCTATGTTTGAGATGTGCGTGTAGGCTACGGACAGCGGAATGTAATCGGTCCTCACAGCTTGGTCCAGGTGCCCACAAACACCTTCAGGTCTTGGTGTTTACGGGACTGCAAGCTCATCATTTTCCATATCTTACCCTCGAGAACACAGCACCTAACGGCTGTGATAGATCAGTTGTGTTTGCATGTCGGATTCACATTCGCTTTCGTGTGGTAAGAGGGCAGACGACCACATACTTTAGACAAATGGCTGGAGAAGCTGCATAGGCGGTAGAGCCGCACAAGCGATAGAACCACTCAGGCGATAGAGAAGAACCCTATATCCATGTATAAACATGGGCCTTCATGAATGCACTATCACCACAGAGCTGCAGCGCTCAATGACCATGTTCACGGACGCAGCCAATAGCATTGCGCGCAGGTCCGAGCGGGCCATCCAAATTTCCAGAGTGCCTTCCACATTCGACTCATAGCGCAACCCCACGTTGGAGCTTTCAGCACGACTCACCACCACCACACTCGCCAAAATGCCAGGAACAAGGGGCCCGGTGCCCGTACCCCACGAGACGCAAGATCGCAACCTCACACAGGAAATTCTCGACCGCCTCGACTCCAAGCCCACCCTCCAGAGCGATGAAGACTTCCCCGCCATATCCCAGGCCGAGATCAAGGCTGCCCTCGACAGGCTAGCCAGCCGCGCCATGGTCGAATACAAGACACTCGACTCGGACAAGGTGCTTTTGACTGCAGAGTCGGAGGATATCGTCCAGAACGGAAGCCACGAATTCAAAGTCTGGAAGGCCGTCAAGGCGGCGGGAACGATCCCAATCAAGGAGCTGCCCGTGCGTATTCCGTCGAGCGGTACCGTCGGACGCTGACAATTGGACAGGGCGTTGTTGGCGCAGCATCTGCCAGTGTCGGACAGGGCAATGCTTTCAAGAACAAGTGGATCAAGAAGGATGGCGCCGACCTTGTCCTCGTCGTGACAGAGGAGCCCAAGGACGGCATGCAGGAGCTGCTCAAGAGCATCCAGGAGTCTCAGTCAGTCTCTGATGCCAAGCAGCTCAACGACCTCAAGAAGAAGAAGCTCGTCACCGTCACCAAGGTCATCAAGTACACCATCACCAAGGGTCCCAAGTACGCAAAGGAGATGCCCGTGGAGCACACCGACTTGACCGTCGAGCTGCTCACCAGCGGCGCCTGGGAGACTGCCAACTTCAAGCCTTACAACTTTGCTGCGCTTGGCACAAACCAGGACGCCGGTGCACTGCACCCCCTGAACAAGGTCAGGCAAGAGTTCAGGAACATTTTCTTCTCGCAAGGATTCGTCGAGATGCCCACAGGACAGTGAGTGACAAGATACCTCAGGGCATACCACATGCTAAAATTACCGCAGCTTCGTCGACTCCGGCTTCTGGAACTTCGACGCGCTCTTCGTACCCCAACAACACCCTGCCCGTGATATGCAGGACACCTTCTTCGTCTCAGACCCTCCCAAGGCCGACAAGCCCCGCGCAGACCCTGCAAGCGAAGCGACCATGGACGCTATGGAGGCCAGTTCGCAGCGCCTCTTCGCGACCGGCGAGTCGAGGGAAAAGAAGCCGCGTGACTTTGAGAAGTACTGGCAGGATGTCCAGAAGGTCCACGAGGACGGTGCTTTCGGCTCAATAGGCTGTAAGTTTTGCTCCATCCATACACTGACAGCTCAAACATCTTACGCTTGATATAGACCGTTACAACTGGAAGGAAGACGAGAGTCTGCGCCTTGTCCTCCGCACACACACCACTGCTGTATCGACTTGGGCGCTCCACCGATTGGCAGAAGACCCCCGACCTGCTCGCTACTTCTCCATCGATCGTGTTTTCCGCAACGAGACTGTCGACGCGACACATCTTGCTGAGTTCCACCAGATCGAGGGTGTGATTGCTGACTTTGGCCTGACCCTTGGTGGTAAGTTTTGCAACGTTTGACGTAAATGACAGAATGCTGACTTTTACCAGGTCTTCAGCGTTTCCTCGAGGACTTCTTCGCAAGCATGGGTATTGAGAACCTGCGCTTCAAGCCAGCATACAACCCCTACACAGAGGTATGATGATATCTCCCCAGCTTTTTACACGAAATCCTAACCTTTTGCGCAGCCAAGTATGGAAATCTTCGGCTACCACAAGGGCCTCAAGCGCTGGCTCGAGATTGGTAACTCGGGCATGTTCCGTCCTGAGATGCTGGAGCCCATGGGCCTGCCCAAGGACATGCGCGTCTACGGTTTCGGATTGTCTCTCGAGCGACCGACCATGATGAAGTACGGCGTCTCGAACATCCGCGAGCTGCTCGGCCACAAGGTCGACCTGAAGTGGATCAAGGAGCAGCCGGCTGTGCGCTTCGACAAGGAATGATTGGAGCGGGCAGGTTGAATAAAAGCTAGACCGCATGCATGATGTGTATGATGACCGAAATGATAGAATAACAATGGGTCAACGCGATGATATCCAGATCACAAAATACTACCCTGAAGTTCTCAAGTTTGTTGGATGGATATGGTGATGTTGTACTACTAACAACGTGCGGAACCAACTGGACGTAGGTCGTAGTGGTGGTGTATTGGTATCAACGATCTCTCCAGAAAAGCGACATGGACTGTTCCTGTTTTAGCTACCGTTATTCGTATCTCCAACCCTTTCTTTTGTGTATCGAACCGACGACGCGCTGGGAGGTGCCACTATCTTCCCAAAAGGCCACCAAGAAGCGCTTGTCTTCTTATTCTTCCGCCTCAACTGAGCCCAAAACTCTTCATCTGGACTATAAACAATCGCCCACCGAATTCTCATCTGGCAAGTGCACCACCCCCAGCTGCCCCTTCATACCCTCCCTGCTCATCCTGGCCACAACCTCGCCTCCCTCAACCCTCATCTCAACCTCGGCCCGCCTCCCCGTCTCCTGAACCAACACAGCAGCCAACGACGACCCGTTTCCACACCCACAAGGAACATCGGCTCCACTATTCATCCAACCCGCATTAATCCACGCACACGCATCAACATCTCACCGCACTACAGGCTGCCACTGCACGCACTCAGCACTCCACCGCTCGCCCGCCGACCACGTAACACCGCTCCGCCCATGAACAACAAAATGCACGACTGCACCGCGAAACCACAACGTAGCACACCTCACCAGCTCGCGCGCTCCATCTCCCTCAAGTACGCGCACGTAGGGAATCTTTTCCATCTCTTGCCGCGGCGACAGACCAGCTGTGTTTTCCGGCCGTGGTGTGTGAACTGTAAAGTGCTGCAGGCTGGGGAATAGCAGTATGGCGTTGGCGAGGCGGGCGCCGGCGGTCTGTGTGTCCAGCGGCGCTGTGGTGAAGGAGAGGCGCGTGATGGCGGCGAGGTGGTGGCTGGGAGGCGGAAGGTGTGGGTTTTGTAGGCTTGGATCGTGGCTTCGTAGTTTATCTGTCGGCATGTTTGGAGGAGGGCGAGGGCGTCGGTGGGGTGGTTGGGTTTTGCGTGTGAGAGAGGTGCCGGGTGAAATTGGATGGAGACGTGGTGGTATATCTCGCAACGTATCTCGCAACGTATCTCGCAGGGTAACTTGGATAGGAGAGGACACTGCAGCTGAGGGTGCGATGGGTGGGTGCTCGGGGTGTGGAGAGGTGTTGGATGTGGGAGGGTTGGGGATGGGGGTGGTTGAGGTTGCTTGAAAAAGAACATGGTTTGGTCGGACTTTTGCGGGGAGAGCAAATCCCATTAGACTTGAGATGTGAAGAAGGTTGTATCTTGAGGAACATCCCAGCTCTATGTTCAACAGCTCGTATCTGGTTCAAGGTTAGGGACACCACATCAACAGACCACCACCTGCGCCTCACTCAGCCGCTGCACGGCCCCTAACCACACCCACCGCGACCCAAAGCGCAGACGTCAATCCGACCAAAGTGCGGAAGCGAGCTCTCTTCCCAGAATCCACGCCTCCTTGTACAGTGACACGGTGAAAGCGACCAATGGATCGAGCAGTGTCAGACCTTATCGTAATTAAGCTTAATTTAGCGAAAGGTGCGGCCCCACCCGCCTTGCCCCTCCATGCGTCACCGTTCTTCAATTAACAATTGCCAACTCCTGCCTGGTCGACTGCACACCACAACTCCCACCACCACCACCACCACCGCAAACCTCCTACGCACCACGCGACACCAGGACTAGACCACACAGCGGAACCTTACGCACGGCCTACAAAGGCATACCCCCAACCACACACCCTCGACTCGCCACACACATCCCCCACCATGCGGCTGCTCAAATCCCAAATCGAGCAGAAGACAGGCGCGGGCTTCGCTACACTGCTCCCGGAGGAGCCAGAAGACATGGTGCGCTTCCCCCTCACCCGGCCGCCCACCCAGCCATGATACATACATGCCCACACACGCAGCGCTGACTCGATCCCGCAGTGGCACGCGTACAACCTGATCCAAGAACACGATCTGATCCGCGCCAAAGCGGTGCGCCGCGTAACCAAGACATCTGACGCGGGGTCCGTCTCGTCGCAGCGCATAGCGCTCGATCTCACCATCGCCGTGACGTCGACTGATTTCGACATTGGCTCCGGGCAGCTGCACGTGTCGGGGCGCGTGGCGGTGGAGAACGAGCACGTCAAGCTGGGGCAGCACCACACGCTGGACCTGGAGCTGAATCGGAAATTCACGCTCGAGAAGGCAGACGGGTGGGACAGTGTGGCGCTGGAGATGCTCAAGGAGGCGACGGACACGGAGCGGCGGGCAGAGCTGTGGGCCGTGGTGTTGGGCGAGGGCACGGCCAACATCTGCATGATGACGGAGCACCAGACGATTCTGCGGCAGAAGATCGAGGTGGCTGTGCCGCGCAAGCGCAAGGGCGGCGTCGACGGCCACGCAAAGGGCATGGATCGCTTCTTCGCTACGACGCTGTCGACGCTGCTGCGCCAGATGGACCTCACGAGCTCAAACGCACACCAGGACAAGACGCTGCCGCTACTCCTCGCCAGCCCAGGCTTCGTCGCAAACGCCTTCCTCGCTTACATGCGCACCGAAGCAACACGCACAACCAACAAGCCCCTCCTCGCCATGATCCCATCCATAGTCGTCGCCCACTCGTCAACACCCCACATCCACTCCCTCACCGAGATCCTCTCGTCACCCGCCATCACGACCAAGCTCTCAGACAGCAAGTACGCGCGGGAAACAGCGCTGATGGACAAGTTCCTGAACCTGATGCGCCACGACGACGGGCGCGCCTGGTACGGGCCGCGCGAGGTGGAACGCGCCGTGGACAAAGGGGCAGTCGGGCGCGGCGGCGGCGTGCTGATGATCAGCAACGCGCTGTTCCGGGCGCAGGACGTAGCGCAGCGGCGGCGGTGGGTTGGGCTCGTGGACCGCGTGCGCGACGTCGAGGGCGGCGAGGTGCGCGTGCTCAGCTCGCTGCATGAGAGCGGGAAGCGCCTCGAGGGCCTCGGCAGCGTCGCGGCTATTCTGACGTATCCGCTCGAGGACCTGGATGAGGAGGATGCGGGCGGGGATGAGGTGGGCGAGGCGGATGCGGATATGGTCATCTAGGGTGTCGTCGTCTTGGGGGAGGGATAGGGAAGGATGGGGGTGTGCTGAGAGGAGAGAGATAGATAGAGAAGAGGGAAAGTTATGCGAGTGATACCCTACCTACCTGCCTGCCTACCTGCCTGTCGATCTGCCAGCCGCCCTCGATACCTACGTGTGTACGAGGCCTCCTGCATAAGTCCATGTCGAGTCACCAATTATTCGATGTTGAGTCACTACAGATCAAAGCAATACTCAACAAAGACGCATGTCTGCTCCCAAGCGAGCCCCAAGATATCAGACCCACGTCCCGCAAAAGCAACCATGAACGAAAAGAAGAGGAGAAAGAAGAAAAAGAAAAAAAAGACAACTAACAACACCCCAGTCTCGTGTCCACACACGAGCTACAATCTACCTACCTGTACCCAACCCCTGTACCCAACCGACGCAATGATCTTCGCCCCTCCTCGATTCCTCCAGTCTCCCCTCCCCACCCCCGGACCCAGCAACGCACCCAGCTACCCACCTGCGTCTGCACATGTCCCATCCCATAGCACACCTAGCAAACCATGCCCATGCCAACAGATCCCGTTCAGTGGTCTTCGGACCGACTCAAGGCCGAGGCGGGCGCCGAGTGGGCGCAGCGTGGTTCGCTGGCGCTCTGCAGCGGTCTGGTATACCAGACGAGCGAAAAGCCGAGAGCCAGTGCTTCGGGGGTTCACGATGGCACAGCACAGGGACGCATTGTCGGTCGAGGGAGCGGCCGGCACGTTCCGCTCGGGCCTGGCGATCGGATGCGACTGGATCGAAGCGTGGTGGGGACGGAGGATCGTCGGCGAGTGGGGAATCCGGCGACGGCGGCGCAGGCGCAGCGAGAATTGGGTATAGACGCGGAAGGTGTCTGCCTGCTTTCACGGTAGCTAGATTGTTCTAGGGGGACGGGGCGGGTCAGGGTCAATTGCGGGCGTGGAGGAGGCGAATGGAGGTAGGCGGAGGTAAGACCTAGGGAGTAGACGGACGTGGGCTGCGAGTCGTGTTGTGTTGGGGCGTTGGGGCGTCGGGGAAGAGGGAGCGAGCGAGGGATAGTGTGTGGTGAAGTGGGCGCGGGTAGTGGTTGGTTGAGAGGTGGATTGGGGTGGTGACTGGGTGGTGACTGGGTGGAAATTGGCTGGTGATTGGCTGGCTACATGAACCGCGGAGTATGTGGTATGTGGTTGGCTGTCTGGCCGGCTGCCTGAGGGGCTGCCTGAGGGCGGCGGATGGAGGAGAGGAGGGACAAGAAGAATTTGTGAGCAGCCGCGGGAGGTTCCGTGACTCGAGGCTCAGGCGTCGCAGCCATGGCACCGATTAGGTACCGTTGGTTATTGCCGACGTGGCGTCGAGGGCCATGGTTTGCAGCGAGACAGATGTGAAATGCGGGATGTATTGGAGCGAGATGGTGCAGTGAGGGAGAGAGACGGGTGGGGTTTGTGTTTGTGTTTGTGTTCCTGCAGCGAGGGAAGGAGCAATAGACTGTGTGCGTGCGTGGCGAGGCTCAACGACCCACGTGGTAACCCGGCAGATATAGACGTCTTGTACGCACCCATTATTCCACCTGCTCCACCGCCTCCACCGCCTCCACCGCCTCCACTGCCACCTACCTGCCTACTGCTCTCGCTGCACTGCCTCGGAGGTTTTTTTGCCTCGTCTGCTGCTCCGCGGCTCTGCGGCTGTCGTGTCACCAGCCCAACCTTGCGGTCATCTCGGGCCACGGCCCCCAAAGCGGGAAGGCGGCGGAAGCAGAGGCAGTCGCCCCGCTGGTTGCTTAGAGAGCACGGCGACGACGGGCGTCAGCCATTAGGGGCCAGCCCGCCGAGCCAGCCATGCAACGAGCAAGCGTGCAGAGGAAGAGTGGTTCGGCAGATGGACATGGGCGTGAGCAGCGGGCGGGCAGCGGGTGGGCAGCGGGTGGGCAGTGGGCGGGCATGCATTGGGCGGGCATTGGGAGCTGGCAAGGCAGAGCTGAGCAGAGCGGAGCAGAGCAGAGCGGAGCAGAGCAGAGCAGGGACAGGGGAAATTGGCCCCGTCCATGTTGTATCAAGGTGCTGCGTGATCGACAGAGACGTGTCTAAGCGAAAGGATGGAGATCTGATGCGGACAACTTGGCATGGTGGATTCAAATCTACTACCTACAATGCCTGTACCTATACGTGCCGAGGCTATGGCTATCGGGGCGCGCCCAGCCTCTGAGGGTCCTGCGAACCGTCTGGACGGGCGGCTCGTAGCTTCTTCTATGCATGCATGCGGCTATTCCTCGCATCCAATGAATGCCTCACTCGCGTACCCAAGACGTCTCTCTGCTGATCTCGCCATGGTCGACATTCACCCGCCCTGACACACTTCACCCCCTCCGACCCCTAGCTACCCTCGACCACCTCCACCACCCTCGCTCGTCCCACACCGTCGCCTGTCAGAGCTCCCTCGCTGCCCGCCCGCGCCACTCGACGCCCGCCGACCCTCACACCACGCGCACACAGCCGAAACCGTCCTTCTAGTGCCGTGGGGCTACGCCTAGTAGCGTCCGTGTCGCGACCATTCTGCTGGTGCGAATCGTCTTTGTTTGCCCCTCGAGTCAAGTACCATGTCTGCCACTCTGACTTTCCGTCCCGTCCCCTCTCATCCTGCCCTGTCCCGTTCAGCCTGCCTCCCGCTACCTAACACCCATTACCTATAATGTTCCCGTCCAGTTCAATTCTTCACATCCCCATCCCGTCCCGCCATCTGCCCCTACATACATCACCACCACCTCCCCACTCTGCGAGCTGAGCAGCCCAGAGCCTCCACCACGCCCGCCAACCCAATCACTCCATAATGTCGGCTACCATTGGAGACTACCAGCTCGCTGCCACGGCCGCTGGCTTCACCCTCGGCTTTGGCTTCCTGACAGTATGGGAGGCCATCCAGCAGACACGCCGCAACCGCAACCCCCTCCGCTCCACCTACATCTACATGATCTGGGGCGAGATTGTTGCAAACGTCGCCATTGGCGTAATCGGGTGGCTCTTCCTCGCAGGCACCTTGGGTCCCACGTACGCCTCGACGCCTCCTGTGCATCCCATCCATTTCACTGACAAGCCCCAGCGTTCCCGTGCTGTTCTTCATTCTCTTCCTTTGGGTGTTTGAAATCCAGTTGCTCATGCAGATCATCGTAAATCGAATTGCCCTCATTGCTGAACACCGAAATACCATCCGCAACATCAAGTGGGGTACCGTCATCATCATCACTGCCATCAACATTGCCGTCTTCGCCATCTGGATCCCCGCCCACACTTCTCCCCCCGTCAGCCAGGTCTTTGTCAACATCAACAATGTCTGGGATAAAATCTCAAAAGTCCTTATCCTTATCGTCGACGCTGGCCTCAACTGGTACTTCCTGCGCATTGTCAAGATCAGACTTGTTGATCAGGTCGGTCTGACAAAGTACGAGCCCCTCGTAAGCTTCAACGCCAAGCTGATGATTGTCTCCATTGGCATGGACGTAAGTCACTCCCCACGCCTACTCAATCCACCAGTCACTGACCAACCCTCCAGATCCTCCTCATCGGCCTCATGTTCCTCAAGAACCCCGTCGTCTATATCCAGTTCCACCCCGTCGTCTACATGGTCAAGCTCAACATTGAAATGTCCATGGCCTCGCTGATTGTGCGCCTGGCCCAAGGCAAGACGGAAAACGACGCCATACCCGACCAGTTCGACAGCTCCACCGGCCCCTCGCACTCGCAGTCGGACCGCCGCGCAACCAAGCAGTCCGGCCACATGCAGTCGTTCCAGCTCAGCTCCCAGAAGAAGGGTATGAAGAGCCTGACGCACAGCCGCAACGACAGCGACGAGTCGCTCGGCCAGATCCACTGTCGCACCGACCTGGCTGTCACGGTCGAGCGGATTGGCACCATCAAGGAGGACGCAACCAGCGGGAGCTCGTCACGCAGCTCGCAGGAGCAGAAGCCGTACTCTGTCTTTGGCGACGAGACGCCGCTCAAGGGCAACGTGCGCATCACGGCTCAGGCCGTATAACCGTCATTCTTTTTTTCCTCTCCTTTGTTTACCGCTCGATACCTTAGACATGATGTAATCCGCACATAACACGCTGATAATAAGAACCATTTCCAACGCCCCTCTTCCAACGTCCCCCTTCTCACGTCCCCCGTTTCACGTCACCTGGTTGCTCGTGTAATCTCACCACCCGCACCAGGCGAACTAGACTAGGGGAACTTTCCCACAAAGTTCTATTGGCTCCAATCTTAACCTGACCGTATTCACGAACCCCCATCGAGATCTACCGTTTGAGATTAATTACTCCGGCTCGCCTATAGCTCTACATGTCAGGCAAGCCGTTTTATGCCATGCATCAGCTGTCATAACTAGTCGCTAATAGTAGGTAATCCGGCCCGCACCACAACGCCCTTTCCTCCCCACACACACACCCGCAACGCCACTTAGGTGGGTAGGCCCATGCTGCCTAATTCCCTACCTCTCTGATGAAGTATAATAGATGAGGTATAGGCACAGGCCACAACACGGGACACCAAGTTTGAAATTTGACTTGACAAACTCGACTCAATAAGTTAAACGTCTCTGAACGCTTGAATATATTCCATGATTCCAGAAAAGGTAGCGCAGCGCAAACCTAGACAAAACCTATCTCTTTGGCGCTGCTGT
The DNA here is from genome assembly GCA_019775935.1 of Neoascochyta sp. HWLR27. Classification (NCBI taxonomy): domain Eukaryota; kingdom Fungi; phylum Ascomycota; class Dothideomycetes; order Pleosporales; family Didymellaceae; genus Neoascochyta; species Neoascochyta sp. HWLR27. The sequence goes on from WODD01000221.1 coordinate 346,853, forward strand.
GTGTCTGGTCACTTGACAAACGGTCCATGCTTACATCTCACTCACTCTGCTCCATGAAAGCCTACCTACCTACCTTCCCCTTACAACGCCGGCGGCCCATCCGTCTTCCCAATCTGAAACACATACTTGACAGCACTAGCCTCTCCATCCCTCAACTTCTTCAACCCCGTCTGCACACCCTCCAACCCGCCCGGCACAACCTCATGTGGATGCGGGCTGAACCAGCCCTGGGCCAGCCCCCGCGCAAAGTACCTGAACATCAGATACGCATAGTCTTTATCCGACCCATGCGCCTCACCCACCATCGTCATGACCTGTCTCACCGACTCGGGAATCCCCTCGTACGTCTTCCCCGGCAGCACGAGCGCAAGTCGCCCGTCGTCCGCAAGCACACGCACAATGTTCCCGTACGAGCCGTGCTCCGACGTGGCGTCGAACGCGTACTCGAGCGTGCGCCCGCCCAGCGCGGCGCGCAGGCCCTGCACAACGGCGTCGTCGCCCGCGCGGTAGTCGACGATCGTGTCGCCTTTGCTGCGGTCGAGGAGGCCCTCGACGAATGAGGACGCGCGCCCGGCTACGGCGATGATCGGGTGGATGTTTGCGAGGGAGGCGAGCTTGATGGCGTAGGCGCCGACGGCGGAGGAGCCGCCGTAGACGACCAGCGGCGTGGGCGAGGTCGCGGGTGTCCAGGGGTCGGGGAGCGTGAGGCGCTGGAAGAGGCCTAGGGCTGCTGTCATTGCCGCGAGGGGGATGGTTGCTGCTTCTGCGGGGGAGTTAGTTTGGCGGGTGGACGGACGGGCGGGCGGGCGGGAGGGGGGAGCACAAGAGGGCAGTGGAAGGGGTGTAGAGAGGCACGTACCCTCGAACGACACATTGTGCGGGATGTGGAACGTCGTGTGTTGCCCTGTGAAAGCACCGTCAGTCTTCTTTCTTTCTTTCTCTTCCCCATCATCCCCTCCCCTCACACCTCCTCACATCTCCCCAAACAACCAAAAAAACACTCACACCCAACCGCATACTCGGCAAAACTGCCCCCAGGCGTCATCATCTCATGGAAACACGCCACGCGATCGCCGACCTTGAACTCCCACACGTCCTCGCCGACCGCGTGCACAACGCCCGCAATGTCGTCGCCGCTGTTGGCATCGTAGTCCGGCACGAGCTCGGGAATCTTCCAGTCCTTGGGGTTGCTGCCGGACACGACGACTTTGATAACGACCTGCTCGCGGCCTGGCGACGGGATGGGCACGTCGTGCATCGTGACCGCCAGGCCCTTTGTCACGCGCGCTTCTTTCATCGTTGCCATTGGGTTGGTTGGTAGCGGGGGTGGGGATTTGCTTGACAGGTTTCTTTTTTAAGGTAAATTGCGTGGTTTGGGCGTGTGCTTGGGCGTTGGCTGTTGCTGCTCAGTGCACGTTTATCCCCATTACCTACCTACTATATGTATACAACGGTACGTCTAGCCCTGCAATTAGTTACGCAACTCTGAATTATTAATGACATATGTGGGGTAACAGTGGGACCCCGACCCAAGTGCCGTCCGAAGGGTAACTGGTCGAGTCAACTTTCAACGGTTAGCCGAACTCGGCCGACCAAGAAACAGCACAACTGCATCTCGCCTTGCACAATCATGTTTACACAACTCAGCCATCAGCATTTCAACTCTCAGGGTTCTGGGGTCTCGATCACTAACGCACGAGCGTGACTCTGCTGTTCGAGCCTGGGATACAAATACAAGGATGTCCAGAGGGTGGCAAGACATCGACGCCACCGACATCCGCCCACGACATCCGCCCAAACGCCAGGGGAAGTCTGCCATGGGCAGTACTTCCCTATTGCCAGCAGACCATATGTCCAACTATGCACAATACGAGATTTACCTTTATCTTGAGGGACACGTCAAGTCCCAACCAACGCCACATCGCAAAAACAAACCGTCATGACGCCAAAGCACGTTTCCCCCAGTCAGCGACTGTGTATCCAACAAGAAAGAAGGAAATGAAATGAAAAGTACCAAGAATTTGCCGCCGAGTGTCATCCCGTACGACACATCAACGCCAGACACTCTTAGTGTTGGAGGCAAGGCTACCTCGGGCATTGGCCGACGAGTTGCTAACCACCCGGACAGGAGCACGGTTCAACGAGCCAGACTCCTTAGACCGATCATCGCTCGGCACCGTCGCAGCCGGTCGTCGAGCAGTGACTTTCATGACAGGCGCAGGCCTTGGGCCAAGGACGCCGTTCTTCCAGTCACCATCGTGGTTGCTTTTGACCATCCGGCGGGCTGCACCTGCTGAGAACATCGAGTTCTCATTTGGTGGACTAGACGCCGTTGTTATTGACGGACTCCGCCGGCGGTTGGCTGTCGTGCCTTGGTTTGTCGAAGAACGGCGTTTGATGACCGAGTTGATCTGTCGTGCTTCGGAGCGGTCCATAGCCCACTGATCTTCCTCAGATCCAGACGAGGGGCTGCCGTTATTTGCAGGGCTGGAGCCTGCCAAAACAGTCTCCACAGTGCTCAAAGCGGAGGGGCGAACGGCGTTTGTACCGATTTCTCGTAGAGGCGAGGTATTGTTAGAGTCGGAGCCACTTCCATTCCTAGCCGAGGAAGTCGGTGAGCCGTCAGACTTCTTCGTGAGAAAACCAGCTGCAAAACGACTGGTTCGGGGCTTGATGTCCAAGGACGTTGTCGGTGGTGCTGGTATCGGCGAAGAACTAAGTTCTTCAGAAGCTGCCGGAGCAGGAGCAGGAGCAGGGGCTCCGAAGGCTGGCGGTGGCGCTTCAATTGAAGAGCTTGTCGGCGTGAATCCTGCCTGGTCCGGTGTTCTCTGGAAGTCTGCTAGAGTCCCGTTTTCGTTATCGTCGCGCCAACGTACACCGCGTTTGGATTTCTGGGGGGACGATGTCTTCTTCTTCACCGGCGAAAACTGGATACCCTTCTTGACCACAACCGGCTTCTTGCGCCGCGGCGACCCCTTGATTGGTGACCCTGTAAGGTGTGGTGCTTCCGTAAATGAAGGCATGGGAAGCGATTTGATGGGAGAGGGCCCCATTACGTTTACTGGCTTCCTCCTCTTTGGCGTGCCCTTGTGACTTGGCTCAAAGAACTCTGTCACTGGCAGTCCGCCGTCTGGCCGGATGGCTTGGGCAGTTGCGTTGGTACAGGAGTTCATGATTTTGGTGAGGAGTTTTCTAGCCGTTTCGACCGCCTGAGCTTCGTCCATCTGTGTAATCTGGTTCAGGATGGCGACCGTTTCGATGTGCGCCTGAACAAGAACCTGCACGATTGCTGCGTCGCCGCCCTTGTCCTGCTCCAGGAGGGTGCTCAAAACCTCGCGTTCCGTGTCCGATTTCAGTAGTTGATATTCCCGGGTCAAGTTTCCTGCCTCGTGACTATCCGCGGAAGCATCAACTTCTGCTAGTTGTCTCAATCCGAATTGTAAGGCAGTGTCCAGTTTGGAGACCCAAGTGCTGCGCTCGATCCGTCGGTGGCAGTGTTGGCGTGTCTGTTCGAGCTCTGCGGAGATGCCGATAGCCGTGTCTCTCATGGCAGCTATCTGCGATGGCGCTTCTTCGTTTTCGCGAATGTCCTGGATGTTGTCGAACGCGGCGATCCAAGCCGAAATGAGAGCAATCCGCCTCTCAGCCAGCTTCAAAGTCTTCATCATGTTCGTCCGGTCCTTGCGCTCGACCGCAGAATCGGCATAGGCCTGGCGTAAACGGACAACAGCATCTCGCATGATCCCTTCCTTCTTCGTGTTCAGCTTCTGGAACTTGGCAAACTGAGCACCGTCAGAGTCCTTTTGCTTCTTCATCAATTCGTCAATCAACTGCCTCTGCTCGTCGATCTTCTTAAGATAATCTTTCACGTGGCGATTGACGTTGAAGACGTTCCTCGTGACCTTCGTTTGGATGTTCTTTGCCCGGTTGGCATATCGTAGGGTGTTTTGGGTCTCATCGAAATGGACACTGGAAGGGCTGACGCAAACAATCATGACAGTCCTGCAGTTTCCACCAAGGGAGAATTTGAGCAATCGCGTCAGTTTTGAGTTTCGGTAAGGAACGTGATTGCGTTTCCGTGGGTCGCATAGTGCATTGATGCAACTTCCCAACGCCAGCAGGGATTTGTTGATGTTGGCGCCCTCCAGCAGGCGCTCTCCACGGTTCTTGGTAGCACTCGCGCGCTCACTGCCTGCAAGATCGATGATGCTGAGAGTGGCCATTGTGTGGGGTTCGTTGACCGAAGCATTCCTGTCCTTGGATGATACATTGATCTGAAGGACTGCGTGTGATCGAGAGGATGTTGCGTTCGCTTCTGTAGGAGACATTGTTCGGTATTCGTTGCCTCGCACAATGATGTCCATGACCTCTTGCACCTTTCACGCCGTTAGCCTACACTTGACATGCAGTCGATAAGCCACTCACATTCTGAGGACGATGACTCGAGAGGCCGGCGACAGACACAGCCTGGTTCGCATCTTCTCGCAACATCAGCGTTTGCTTGCTTCCACCCTCGACCAGCAGATCGCGAATCGTCTCGTTGTAAATTTCCAGGTAAGATAGGGTGACTTCGGTGACCTTCTCTTCGTTGGTCTCGGCGATTTTCTCAAACAGTTCTTGCATGGTGAGGAAAATGATTCCTGGTTGTTGCGACGTTCCTCTAAGCACTTGTCAGCCTGTGTGCGCAAGACAGGAACCTTGTTACCATACGTAATTGTATGCGTCTTTCCACAGCCAGTGGCACCGTATGCAAAGACGGTCGCATTGTATCCTTGCAGCACGCTATCCAGTAGCGGTTTCGTTGTTGATTCATATACATCGCTCTGCGAGGTTGTGTCGTCGAAGACGCGGTCGAACGCAAACGTCTGGTCTTTAACGCGCTTGCCCTGGGGGACTACCGATCGCGAGAATCGCTGGACAGCATTGTCTTCTGGCGGGTCGAAGATTCTGGGAGATATTAGCTTCTCTCAAGAGCAATGGATTGACCCTCCCATACAAGCATTTCTCATCAATAACCTTTATGACAGGGCGAATGCCCTTAGAACTAAGCTTCGGCGTCGGTGCGGCCGCGAGCGAGCCATCCCCGAGAAACAGTGTTTGGTCGTCGGTCTTGGTCAACTGGGCGGCTTCGCGGATTGTGAACGGGCGGACTCGAACAGTAACGGAGATGGAGGACGCCCCGTCGGCGGCCATGATCGAGTTCGGGGAAGGCTAAAAAGGGCGAAAGATAGACGGCACGGCTCCCCCTCGAGTGGATTGCGGCGGCCTTGAGCTGCGGTTAGTAGTGACGGAATGGTGTGTGGGACAGCCAACTGTTCTTCGCATCGTCTGTTGTTGAAAAGCACGGGCCCGCGTAAATAGACAGGGATCTGTTTGCAGCAACCGCAGCAGCAACCGTGACCCTGTCACACCACGTGACGCGCTTTGGCCTGGTCCCACCCAGTCAACGTGGTCATCGCAGAGACGTCCTTTGCGACGTAATGTCGCCCACCCGGGTCCCCCACGTTCCCCAGGATCGCAGCCCTTGACTCTGTTCGTGGCACCCCGGGAGACTCCATCTTCTTCTCTTTTCATCCCACCGCAGGGCGTGCTCCTCTTCGGTCAACTCACGCACCATCGGCTTTCAACACCTCACGGCTCCAGCGACCAAGGCAGACGGCGCGCATCGAAACCCAACTGCTATGTCTTCCTCGGGTACTGCTGCCTATGCAATCTTGCTATGCCGGTATTGCAAGGCATTCTCGCCTCATACTTGAGCTCTTTCCCCGTCCTTCATCAGCAACAGAATATAGTCCTTAGCTTCTGGCAGACGTCAGATACTTTTGTTTTACACAATACAGCAGCAACTACGTGCTCGAAACCACCATCGTATGCCGATAGCCACAACGGCTGCGCTCGAGCTTGGAGGACGTTCATGTGGACAACTGCACAAGACACTCCATGCTCGGGCGCGCTTCCCATTTGAAAGACAGGAATGACCTCATCTAACATCAGGACCATCAAATGTGACAAGTTGAGTTTTGATCAGAACCACCATCTCGGTCTTATTGTAGGCTTGCGCACGTCTGTTTTCCGCCAGCTTTCCTACCAGCTACCTACCAGCTACCTACCATCTGACCGCCTGCTTATACGTAGGGCCCACCTGCCTGGTAGAGGCGCAGCACCGCCCCCGCACCCAGTGACCGGACACGCCTCTATATCGGGATGGAGTGAATGAAGATCCCGGCCGGCTCCAGGAAATGCACGGGTAGTCTAGCCCACTGAAGAAGGTCAGTACCATTAAGACAACACGCATCAAATTGCGATCAATGCGCCGAGATAAACACGTGCCTGTTGGCGCATCGGATCCTAAACTGAGGGTGGTTTCCAGCGTCTTACTACCGAACCTGTCGCCGTTTCTACTCTCTTTAGGAGGTCCTTCGTCATGGCGGTACCTGAGCGCGGCGGGTGGTTAGCGAATAGGGCAGGAGCAGGGGTCCCTTAATATCGACACTCACACACCAAGAACCTCATTTAACATCCAGAACATTACTTAGGTCAGTTTTGAAGTGTGGCAGGGTGAGTTCGAAATGAGATAAATATCAGACCATTTTCTTTCCTATTCGACAGTCCAGCAACACTCGCTCGCTCCTCTCTCGTTCCAAGACCGTACTCAGCACACCGCACTCGCTCAACTCAGCACCATCCGGCCAGTCAAGATGAAATTCTCCATTGTCTCCGCCGCCTTGCTCTCGAGCGTTGTCCTCGCTGCCCCGGCTCCCGTCGCAGACCCCGAGGCCTTCCCTATCAACGAGCTCCTTGGCAGCGGTGTGTCGGTCGAGGAACACGCCCTGAGCAAGCGTCAGTACACTAGCAGCAGCTACAACCAGCTCACAGATGGCACTGCCTGCCGTCCCATTACTGTCATCTATGCTCGTGGTACTTCGCAGGCGGGCAACGTTGGTGACTCCAGGGCTGTCGGTCCCCTGTTCTTCAACAACTTGGCCAGCAGAGTCGGCGGTACGAGCCAGTTGGCCATTCAGGGTGTCACTTACTCAGCCAGCGTTGGTGGTTTCCTCCAGGGCGGTGACCCAACAGGCAGCACGACCATGGCAAACTTGATCAACACTGTAAGTGAAAACTCCATCCAAGAAGATGCCCAGGATCAGGCTAACCCAACCAAAAGGCTGCCACCAGGTGCCCATCGACTAAGATTGTTCTGTCTGGCTACAGCCAAGGTGCCCAGCTTGTGCATAACGCCGCAGGAAAGATCTCTGCTGCCAACGCCGCTCGTGTGGTTGCTGGTAAGTCTGCTTCAGCCATGCCAGCTCGCTTTGATACTAACAACAGACCAGTTGTCAACTTCGGTGACCCCAACGGTGGCCGTGCCCTCAGCAAGATCCCATCTTCCAAGGTCCTGACCGTCTGCCACACCGGCGACAACATCTGCGAGGGCGGTTCCAACATCACCGGCGCCCACCTGAACTACCAGCAGGATGCGCCCGCCGCTGCTCAGTACGTCGCTGCCCGCGTTTGAGGTTGCTAAGCAAAGTGTTTTGGTATGGAGCGGCGAGTGTTCGCACTAAGAAACTCCATATCGCATAATGTCTTCAAGTTATGATTCTACGTCTACTAGCCACGTTGTAATGAAATATTTTGCCTTCCTATCAAATCTCATGCATGCCTTTCTCTTCATTCTGGATTTGGAAGCTCCGATGTACGGCGTGATGCTCATCGAACATTGCCATTGGTCATTGTAGCCCGAGACAGGCTTCACCAATCGAGCGTGGGACGGATATCAGCCGTGCCGCAAGGTACCCTACTAATGACAGCGGTCTGCATGGTGCCAAGCTGCCCATCAAGGTACCCGCATTTGGCGATGCATATTTCTTCTCCGGTCTCCATCCTCATTCCATTGAAGGTAACATGTCGCAGTGGGTATTTGGTGCTCTTTGAGCAGATCTACTACTTGATTGCAGAGGTGATGATACCCATTTTGCGTCTGTTCCACACAACACCATTTAACTGTATAACAGAGTGGAGGGATCTAATGTAAGCAAGCAGAAAATCAGCTCATCAACATGGAGACTGGGTGGGCTGACACTGGCTTGAATCAGTCATGGTAACAGGATATCGCTGCATCGAGCCTTTTTGGGTATCATCGTCATAATATCTCATTAAATTTATCTCTTGTCTACTACCACCAAAGGTGAGACAACCACTTCTGCTATACATATGCTCAAGCGTAGTCGAGCTCAGATCCATCCTCACATCAGCGCTCACAGCTATCAAAGAAAACTTCGCGCATAGCCTCCTACACCACGTCCGCTTATTTGCCAGCACGGTACGAGTTCCAGTAGCTGTACATACGGGCCTGCTGTCCCGCAGTGAAGTGAGTGAAGCACGAGCTATAAAGAATGTCAGCGACGAACAGAAGCGACAATTGGAGCGGAAACTTACTCATAGGAGTAGTCCATGTAGTTCTCGATGGGGTCGACGCCGGCCTTGCTGGTGCAAGTGTCGCGGCCCTTGGGGCAGCCCGAAGCCGCCGATGCCTCGAAAGGAGTGTCGTCAACGTAGTCACCGTTGCCGGAGCAGCCTCCCTGGAAGGTGTGGTACACTGCGCAGAGAGAAGTCAGTAAAGGTAATAAGCGACGCAAGAGCAGGGATACTTACGACCGAGCCAGTGGCCGATCTCGTGGGTCGCGGTGTGACCCAGGTTGTAGTTGGTCTCGCTTCCACCGGGGACAGTGGAAGAGCGGATCGTGACACCATCCTGGTAGAAGGCGTTGGATCCGGCGCTGACGGCGGTAGGCAGGTAGGCGTAGCCGAGAGCTGACATGCTAGGGGTGAAGTAGATGTTCAGATCGGCGTAGGTTCCCTTGCGGAGAGCCTTCTTCATCGCCAACTCAGCGCGGTCGCTGGCCCAGTTCGAGTTGATCGTCCAGTCAACGCCAGCCTGGGTGAACGAGATGCCGTGGGGGGCAAAAGCATCGTTCATCACCTCAAGCTGCTTGTTCAGCGAGGCCTGGGTAAGGTATCCGCCGCTGACAGAGTTCGAAGATGCAGTCACGTGCCAGTAGACCTTGATGTTGATGGTCGCGGCGGCAGCGAGGCTGGACGAGTTGCTGTTCAGAGAGACCTCGTTCTCCATGATCTGGAAGTTCTGGGCGATCTGGAGCTGCTCCTCCGTGGGGCTGCCAGTACCGCAGGATCGCTGGGCCGCCGCCGAGGCGGCGAACAAAGAGACGAGGAAGGTCTTGAGCTGCATCTTGACGAGCGAATGTGGCCTGAAACGAGAGACGACGGAAGCGGAGTGATCAACTGCGAATCGGTACTGTTTCGAGAGGGATACTCAGGACCTCTTGTACTTCTCTCTTCTCCCAGCGCCTGTGCTAACTCACATCAGACGGCACCCACTTATCCGAGAGATATTGGTGTCCGTATTCACACCGCACCTCGACCTTCCCAAAGCAAAGCATCTACCGAGCATTGAAGCAACTTCACGAATCGTGGTCCACCATCTCCTGGGGTAAAGGCGCTACTACTTTCCTGCCTGCTCTGTTTGTCGACCTCAACCTCATACCCTGGTCCTTCAAACGCCATTCTAAGGCGTGAGCCTCTGCCTTGAGGGAGTCTGATATCGTCATCTGCCATCTGCATATTAAGGACACCACGCTTAAACAGAGAAAAGACTTGGCGGGAGCAACTACTTGCCAGAACGGGCATGACGGTTTATTTCACAGGTTTAGCAAAGGCTTGGTTGGTCGCGGGAAGTACCGCATATTGGGGAAATTGCCGAAACCCGTCTTTCGGGGCTACTGCGTCGTGTGCTGAGTGGCTACCAGTCGCAAACATAGCAAGGCAGGTGTCGGAAGATTACACTCCAAGCCTCGCCAAGCGTTGCCGCGACGGCCCCAGCTGCTCGAAAAGGAATGTCGGTAGCCGGTGGAGATATGGTCACTGCTCGAAAAAGCTTGGGAAAGATAAGGTACACTAAAAGGATTCAAGGATCGAGATGCCGATTACAGATGAAGCTGCAATGCGCTTTAGATGATGATAATCGCGGAAAAAGAAATTTGTCGTGTGATGGGGAGGGAAGTCTGCTGGACCACCAGGGTTCCGAAGTCGGAGCGATGAAGCTGCTTTTTTGCTGTGTGTTGTTGGCGACCCTGGAAGAAATAATTTAACGCCAACAATCACCCAAAAGTGTAGAGTAGAAGCGGGCGAAAGTTTATAGAAGAGTGCTGATGTATCTGGGCGTCAAGAAATGCGTACCTAGCGGCTGACTGGTAATACATATGTACATCTGCCATGCAACCAAAATGGTCATTCCATGATTACAGTCTAAGAACACACCTCTACTCAAATTTCAGACCCTTCATATCACCGACAGCCAGGCCGCAGATACGTTATACATCTTTGCTCAGGTCACATGTATGACAACTACCGTATTTGTTGTAATTCCTCATTTCGTAGGTGTACTATCTCTCCGAGTTCATCGCAAGAACTTTCTCAATCAAATCAGCTAAGCTCTGCTCCTCGAATGGACGCTCTGGCTGTGGCGAAAAGAGGTCGGCCGAATCCATTCTCTTTGTTAGTGCACCCAAAAGTATGCATCCGCACAGGAACGATGCTTTTAGATCAAGGGGACAACGGTACGTAGTGCTGCGGTATCGAGCTGAGCATTCAGTCCGGAAAAAACAGATTCCATAGCGCGACACCGCTTATCGTTGATCACATCTATTTAGCGTAAGCTATATCAGCCTTCAGGGTTGGGACAGTACATACCTGAGTGTCTGGCTGTAATTGAGAGTCCCAAATCTCGGAATGGTCCATCACACTCTTTGATAGCTATAGTGGTGCTTTGTGAAGATCTTGTTCCGTTTGAAGACCCACGAGACTCATATCCACAGTACCAGGTCGCGGCAGTACGTTGCTGGGATGGGTGTCTTTGTTTCCAGATCTGCAATCCACATATCAGTGAAGAGCTCGGTAGATTCGCAACATTTGTAGTAGTCTGCTATAACAGCAATCTTGGCAAGCATCTCCAGCGTGATTGTGCGGGGGACTCTGCGGAAGCGAAGATGAAAGATATTCATCATGATGACGAAAGCTTCTTCATCCCAGTCTTCGACGGATATGTGGAACAACCCGTCTTCCGGGTTTCGATTGGACTCCATCCATCCACCCTCTCCCAGGATGCGGTTGAACCACGGTAATGCAGACATCAAGTTTCCTGAGCAAACTCGGAATCGTATTTCCGTCTCCAGGTGCCCTTCCGGAACGAAAGCTGAGCTCGATTCTCGATTATCTGAAGACAATCCATCTTCCATTACAGACTTTTTGCCGCCCGTCACTGGCACCAATGGTTCCCATTCTTCGAATCTGGTGCATGGATTTTTCAAAATGATGACAGTATCGGCGATTGAAACAATGTCGTAAACAACTGAATCGCTCATGATTGACAGAAAGCTGTTCTTCTGGTTGCCTTTAGTGGGTAGTTGAGTGACGAGCAGTCGCCTGGTATTAATATTCCTTTTTAGGTTTGATCGGACAGGAACAACTGTGCGCTTTGTTTGTTGGTTGCTTGAGATAGGTTCCTTCTGGAAGGGTGCAATCAAATCAAGAATCAGAACTGTGGGGCGCCGCTCGTGACTTGTGCAACAGTTGAGCCAATGATTGACCCATAACGTTAAGCCTTGGTGTTGAGCATAACTTTCACGATTCTAAATCTGGATATATATTGAACTATAGAACTGATGACTCGGGACCAGAGTGCAGACTCTTATGCATACACAGATTCCCAGCTTCGGACCAGCTCATGATGTGATCATCACTGGAAATTGAATAACAAGGTTAATGCATGCTAGTTAGTCAAGGTTTCCCAGCATACTTCAGGGATAAACCGGAGCTTGAAAATTATCCGTAGAAACATACTCAGCAAGTAGCGGGCATATTCTATTCACAGAGTACTGGCGTACTTCTTGAACATAGATGTGTATATTCACCATAGTACCGACATTATATGCCTACAGTGCGGATAAAACTTACGTTATCAACCCAATTCCACACCTCACTTCTTCATTCTCGCTGAATCAAATTCGCACCTGATACATATATTAGATCACCCATCTAATACTGACTAAACACGAAGCTTTGATAGCAACCTAACCACCAACCTCAGAAAAACACCCCAAGATGCCTCCAACCCAGGATAACCAGGTCGTCAACCCGAACAATAACCGCAACCGCAACTTCTACGAAATCGTCGCCCACCGTGACCCCGACGATACCTTCGACCCGTTCGATACCAGCTTGGCAATCGATACGACCGGCATGACCTTTGACGAGGGCTTTGCTGTACCTTCAGCCTCAGGTTTCCGGCCCGTCACTATCAACTCACATGAAGATGCCGAGTCTCACGAGCTCAATGAATCTTTTGATCCCTTCGACGCCACGCTCCTGATCGATACAACTGGTTTGACCTTCAGTGAGGACTTCACTCTCCATGCGCAACTTCCTAACCCAAGAACCAACTCCAACGACGGCGCCGCTCACTGCGGCCCCTTCGACGCTACCCTCCCAGTCGACACAACTGTCACAACCTGCGATTAAGACTTCACTCTACCTACAGTGCCAAGCATCGAACTTCCCAAAGCCGACGAAGCGCCCGTCTACGGCGATCCCAACGACCCGTCCGACGACCACTTCAACCCCTTCGACACCACCCGCTCGATCAACACAACCGGCATAACCTTCGACGAAAGCTTCATGCCCCCCTCAAACGCCAGCCTCCTCTTCCCTTCAACCGTGCCACCAAATAGCCCCCCGCCACACAGGGTTCTAGCCCCAGCACTCCCACCAACAGCCTACTTTACGGCAGAAAGCAGAATCATACGCACCCCCGTCAACGTACGTCGCAAGTACTCGAGACGACCCCAGCCGGGAACCTACCCACCAGAGGACCTCATCCACGGACTGCCGCTCATCGGCAAAGACTACCTGCTACCGGTCGAAGAAGTGCTGAGCGAGCCCGAGAAGGACGGCCTGGCTGTTCCGCGGGTGCCGGCGTCGTCGCCGGAGGTCGAGGAGCAATTGCTTCGCATGCTGGGTGGGCGCGAGGTGGATGAGGGTGAGGTCAGCTTGGCGACGCGTAGAGCTGATGACGTGTGGACCCGGCTTGAGAATCCTGCTGAGTATGGGGTTATGCTGGATCCTAACCTTGTGGCAATGGCGCGGCGTAGGCGAAAGGCGCTTCAGAAGAAGAAGTGAGTTGTTGGTAGGGAGTAGAATGAGATAAGTGAGAGTGAGCAAGGTAAGTAAGCTAAGTAAGCAGAGAAAGGTAAGTAAGAAAGGTAAGTAAGAAAGGTAAGTAAGAAAGGTAAGTAAGAAAGGTAAGTAAGAAAGGTAAGCAAGTAGAGAAAGGGAAGTAAGAAAGGTAAGCAAGTAGAGAAAGGGAAGTAATGTAGTTTATAAGTAAGCGGGCCAACATAAGTAAGCGGGCGAACATAGGTAAGTAAGCGGGCGAGTTTTGCAACATCAAGCCTACACGTAGCTTATACTACAATGCCATTACAACACAACGCGTAATTATCCTACACTGAAGGCACAATACAGCTTGCTGTTCAAGCTACAATTGAAGACCGCGATGAGAGCGAAAGACGCGTTATTGGAGCCTTTGGCGTGCCTCGAACTACGGTCTAACGACGACGCGACGGAGCACTCCCACGACGCGATTGGGAGCCCAAATCAAAGAAGTTAAGTAAATTGAGAAAGGTAAGCAGTTTGGAAAAGGTAAGTAATGTCCATCCTTGGGACACGAGACGCACCCCGAGGCGAGACAGTTTTGCACTTCGGATCTTCGGAATGTCCCTGTCGCAAGTTGACAGTGCTACTCCATTGAAGATGTGAGTAATTTTCAATTCATTGGTTACAACGATCTCTACTAACATAAAGGGAGGTGCACACACCACACTACGATTATCGTCGAGTTCGATGAGAATGGCCGTAGAAGAACTCGAACAGAAGTTAGGAGAGAAGATTGCGGGAGAGCAACGTGCCCAACGTCTGACAATAATCCAAACCGACGTCTTCAACAAACCCTAGGCTGTCTAAAAGTCAACCACAACGACTTTTAAAAGGAGGATACAGAGACGGCAAAGGTTCAGAGATAAGTGGGTGAGCTCACACACCTCTTTTTGTGTTTGGAGTAAAGTTTATATCATAGTATACACATATCAAGACGCTTATACAAGCAGCCTGCAGACGACGTGAGGTTTGCGTGCACAACAATCTTCATAAATCTAGCGTTGCTCTTGTGCCTTACTTCGAAGCCACGCCTCTATTTTCTCCATAGCAGATTCATCGTGACATTGAGCTGATGTGGAATAATCCTCGTCTATCCAGCCGGATGTACCCCCTGAAAGAAGGCGTTCGCCAAATCTTCTGGAAGACCCAAAGTCTAGTATGATTGGGTTGTCATCGGCATCAAGAGCAATGTTTGTAGGATTGAGGTCGTTGTGCCCGATTTCAAGAGAATGAAGGTGCTTCACACCCGCACGGATACGATGCATGCAAGCATCGATATCGAGAGGGTGAGGGACATCCTCATGACGGTATTGCAAGATAACACTGTGTTTCTCGAGGGCAATACCGGTAATTCGACCGCGATTGATGGTGCAACCATGGAACCTGATGATGTTCGGATGAGGATTCTGTTCGAGGAATTGTAACATCTCTGCTTCACTGAGTAGCAGTTGAGGCAGGAGCTTTGCCTCTGTCTCGTTGTCAAGACACAATAGCTTAGGTCGCTTGATGTAGAACTGGTTCCGAGTTTCCTCCGGTACTAACGATAGATCGGTGGTCTTCAGCGGATATATCCTCTCGTCCGGAACTTGTTGCAGGAGTCGATTCAGATCCTCAACAGTCAAATCATATTTCCTTATGTTCGTTGTCTGACCAAACCATGCTCTGTCGTGCTCATCGATGTAGGTGAAGGTTGATCGTATGAATGCGCCGGTCTCTGCGTTCTCTACTTCGCAAAGGGATGTCAAATCTTTCTTTGAGCGGATGTTGGCACCGATGCGTGGGTCGACGCTCATTGTTCACTGTTATCGAAGTAGATGCAGGACGGAGACGCAGGACAGAGACGCAGGACGAATACGAGATAGGGTTATCTCCCAAATAGTATCTTTAAGGTATCGATTAGTGACGCAGGGTCGAGGATAGAACAGGTTCGGAGAAGCAACACACCATGTGCACGTAATTCATACAATCAGCAGTTGGGAAGATAAGAAGCGGCTTGGCGAGGCACTAAACGCTTGCCCTAAAGATGTGCTGTATTGTTCCTAGAATAGGCGGTTGACGATGAGTTGGAGCTAGATGCGAAGGGTTCTGAGAAGCCGTCGGGAGCAGCGTAGTTCCATGTAATCACGTAGGCACTTCTCTCGGGCATTCCACATCATACCACGTGACGTAGGCACCAAGCCAAAAATGCTCATCAGCTGACAATCATCGGAAAGGCCGCACAGCCATAAGATCTGGCCTCTTAGCTCGAAGTAAATTACACGCTACCTGTATTGTAGGTGCGGGATCCGTGTCGCACGAGCCGCACTCGGTGGCTGCTTCCATCTCAAGTACCGACCAGGGTAGCAATTATGCATGAATAAGCGCGCGACGATCGCCACAAGGCTGATGGAGACTTCTTGCTCCTGTAGTAGTATCCAGAAGCCTAAATAAAGTCATTCTGTGAACTTGAGAGGGTTTAGAGGTCAATGCAGCGCTGCACAGTATAGGCCTCAAACTCGGCACATCAAGAGGCTCCACTGCATCAGGCGCGCAGGCGTCAACGCCACTGTAATTTTTGTATCTGTAGGGACGACAGCAGTCTACAGTAGGTTCGAAAAAAGTTGACGGAAGACTGAAGGCAAATCTAGTGCGGCTGGAAGATTGTAGTCGCTTACCCCCTAAGTACCTGCTTTCTGTCTCGTGACAGGGTGCGTCTCGTGACCAAGGGATTGACCTTAAGTAACTAGGTAAGTAGCGGGAAGAAGGAACAAGGTGTTTCCCGTGGGCGTTTAGGATACTGTGGCTAGGCTTAACTAATTAGATATAGGGAAGACAATCGTGAACTATCGTCCGTGCGATCGATCCTCTAGGTATAGATTACCTTCCCTGTAGTTTCCCTCGAGAGTTCCTTCATACAATGAATGGATCAATACAAAATCGTTCCTGCAATTCTTGCCTCACTCAGTTTGCACTATCAGTCTTCTTGACATCTAAACACACACGATTGATGCTCAGAAATCCTAAATACATGCAGTAATAGGTAGCAGTGTCACGTCCTCGTCTATTGACCTGATCTTGGTCGAGATGGTGATGCTGGGTAGAGATAGAAGCTGTCCTATATGCCTGCATTGTACACGCACGGTGTATCTTGTCAGAGTAACCTCAATCATTGTACATGCACAGCACACACTGCCAAAGCAACCTCGCAGTCATTGTACACGAACAGCGCCCATGATCAAAATAACTTCACAGCCGCTGTACACACACACAACGCCCCCTTGAATCTAGATATCAACCGGTGCAAACTCCTCCTCCATGTCTTTGTTACCCATCTCAACCAACACAAAGCGAACAAAGACCGACCCCAACAAAGCCTCTGTCCAAGTACGTTCCACCTACCCGATTCTAGCGATGCCTTCTGCATACTACAATGACAAGCAGCTCATGGAAACCATGATGGGTTCGTTCCATGTCGAAACCCGCCCCCGTAACGCCCCCGAGCTCACTCCTGAGCCGGACCTCTCGCAACTCGTCACGGAATTCGCCTATGGCGTCGATGCCCCGCGCGAGAAGGGTAAGGCTGCCGAGACTCCTGAGACTGTTGACGAAGAGCTCGCTGACATATGCTTCGACGACATCAGCTCCGACAAAGGCCTGATTGGCGTTGGCTTCGATGAAGAGTGCATCGACCCGTCTCTCGATGACGGCTCCATTGGCACGGGCTTCGGCGAGCTCACCTCTTACGGTGAGGGCCTCGTTGGCATGGGCTTTGAAGATGCTGGTTTCTCGGACGTGACTCGCTTTGCTAACCTTAAGTTTAGTGGCGCAAACTTCTTCGACGAAATCGAGGACAATGGCTTCGCTGACACGGCTGTCGCCGACCTCAACACCGCGGGCATAATATGCCTCTCCAACGCGACGAACGAATACGGCTCGTGCAACCTTGACATCCATGGCTTCGCCAACACCAACGTAGCAGGAACCAACACCATCGACGCAGTCCCCGCCACGCGCTCCATCAGCATCGCCTTCATCGGCACCATCCTGACCGACATCGGCCTAGCCGAAACAGGCTTCACGGACGCCGACTTCGAAGAGACGAGCATCGTCGACTGGATCCTCTCCCGGCCCGACGTCGAGCCGCAGGGCTGCGTCGAGCTCCCGGAAGGCTTCCTCCTGGCGCGTCCGCGCATCCCTGACGGTGACACGATTGACCTGCGGATGCTCTCGCGCAAGGCTCGTCCTACCATGGAGCAAGTGGCTGCGATGCACGAGAATGCGGCTAAGCGCAAGGCGTTCGAGATGGGTCGCATCGAGGAGACGGATGAGGACTCGGGCGAGGAGATCGTGGTGCCTGCGCGCAAGGTCGTCAAGTACACGGTCGGTCGTGAGGGTGCCGGATACTAGCGTGGCGGTGTTGCTGAAAGTCTCCAAGTAGCCATGAATGAGGCCTTTGCGGCGCCTGGATCGGCTGCTGTGAAGTGTTGATTGGCTTCTCCGTCGCAAGATACAATGGGGATCTGGCACTTGGGAGTCTCTAGGATTTTGTTCCAGGCTCGATGCTTGGTTCTCGGTATGGACGTTCTCTATATACAGATATTAGCTCTCTTGGATGAGCAGGGTTCTCTAGATACATAATTAGGTGAATAGAACAATTGATATGTCTTAGTACATTTCGAGTGTGTGTGATGTTTTACGACTCTGTGCGATGTGTGAATCAGGTCGGGATCGGCATGTAGTCGTTCGTTGGAGACTGGATTGTTAACAAATCTTGATGCTGATTGGAACAGGGTCCCAACAAAGACTGTTGGAGACGACCGCCAAATTCAGAACTGCGTTGGAGGTTTGGAAGACAGGAGCTGCTAGTCATTTACTATCAAGACAACTTTATTTGACAACGGCCATGGCACTTCTTTTTCGTCTTCTTTCAGCTCACCAAATACCACGCCCATACCTGATGGGTGGGATTACCTGGCTGTGCCGTCATGTGGTTTCGCGTCATCGTCGATGTCGTCGTCCCACTCATCCCCTCGGACACCACTCGCGTGGCTATCCTTGGCCGCAGACGAGCTCGAGCCGACGAGGGGCGCATCGTCATCGCTGTCTTCATCCTCAAACGCGGCTGGGTCCGCCAAGGGCTGAGACTCGGGATCCATGTCAGCGCCCTTGTGGCGCGGCGCATCGCGGACACCCTCGTCAGCCGAAACCGATATGCCACGACGTCCCCATTTGTTGTTGTTACGCTCCTCCTGGGCGTGTTCTCCAGCCGCCTCTTGGTCGTAGTCGAAATCAACACTCTTCCTGCCAACGAAACGTCCGACGAGCCATCCACGGCCCAAGTCTTCCGAATCGACAACGCCGCCCTGTCGCAGCTTGACACGCTGGCGTGTCCAGTATACCCACGCAAAGTCGAGGATAAGCGCAGTCTGTATGGTGCCCCAGACCCAGCTAGTGGGATCGACGTATTTGACCTCGTTGACACTGCGTGTGATCCAGTTAAGGACATACATGAACCGGTATGTGCCGAGGGCAACGAGGTAGAAGGAATCGATGACGGTGGGAACGGTGGTCTGGCGAAGCAGCAGGAGCTGAGGGATGACGCAGACAGACTCGAGAATCTCGGAGAAGACCCAGAGCATCTGCAAATGTTAGCATTGAAACGCGAGACGCAGCCGAGGTATACGTGCTTTCAAGGTGTGGCTGTGGCCGATGACCCATTTCTTGAAGATGAGGTACCAGAATGGAGCAACGACGATGCTGCCTAGCAAACAGTACATGCCGAACTTCCAGGCCTTCTCACGCTCTCGGGTACGTGCATAGACGCTTGTCATCAAGAAGATGATGTACAAGGACGAAAGGGTATAGAAGATCTGGAGCTTGTCAGAGAGGCGCCGGGGGCGTGGCGAGGAAAGCAGGTATAGGTACCTTGAGAGAGAAGTTCCACGTGTGCCAGCCATCCGAGGTGGCCGAGACGGAGAAGATGTCAAGGTAGCGAGTGCAGAAGACGAGGGCATACAGGGCCTGTGTGATGAGGGAGACACCTAGAGGGGCGTGTTAGCCAGCATGTCGGCATGACGCGTCCAGGACAAGAGGCCCGCTCACCCTCTGTGCTGCTGTTGGAGTGGATTGCCCATATGAGGATGAGTTTGGAGCATGTGTGCGACACATCGCCAAGGATGTGGAAGAGGTTGAACTTCATGGCGGACACAGCCCTGGGCTGGCGGCCTAGAGCAGGCGGTCGTGTCTCAAGCGGAGCTGTCGCGGGCCGCGAGGGCGGCAGGGAGCGTGTAGTGCGCGGGAGGGAGAGGGCAGATACAGGCCAGGCCAGGCCAGGGACGGCAGAGGGGGTCGAGGGTGGTTGTGGGGCTGCGTGGTTGGACAGAGGGTGGAGGGTGGGTGCGTTGGGTGCGTTGGGTTGGTAGTAGATGGATGCTATTGATAGCTGGCCCGTTGAAGCTCCCCCCAGACTTGGCGGCGGTAGCTAGGTAGCTAGCTACAAAGGTACAAAGCTACAAAGGTACCTGAGCGGCCCACCCAGCCCATTCCTGCTCCTGCGAGCAACAAAGCTCATCTATATTTACCTCCATCAGTAGTGTCTGCAACTAACTAGGTAGCCAACAAATGTGTTCCTGCACCTGTCGCTATAGGTACCTAGAAGAATACCTAGGTACATACACTACTAGCGTCTCACGCCTCTCACACGTCACTCACCCCCAGCCATCACGTCGACACCCCCACCAGCGCGTGCCTACGTGCCTGCGTGCCTGCGTACCCAAAATCCCCATCGCTGCACTCAGTCGGCCGTCTGTCGTCATGGCCGGAATGCGGGTCCCATGTCGCTAACGGGCTCGCCGAAGCCGTAGCCGTGTCCGTGTCTCATTGCCTACCGACTACCGACCCAGCAGGTGCAGGTGCAGGTGCTAGCTACCTCACTACTCTACCGACGCGATGCCTTTCCTCTCATCTCCTCCCCTCCCCTCCCCACCTTCACCCGCCCCCAAGATTGGTCGCTCGTGCATAACACAACCCTTCCTACTCAACCCTGACTCGCCTTCGCTTGCGCCAGCGTACGTCGACAACGTGCAGAAACATGCAGACGAGGGCCTGACTCCTACGTACCGTGTGCAGGGCAAGGCGCCGCCCGGCAAGGCGTCCTGCCTTTGAGCACAAAGCCGCCAAACACAGCTCTTTAGTCGTCATTCAGCCCCCCCGCGGGCCCTTTTAGCAGCCATTCACACTGCCCCTTTGACGCAATTAAGCGCCCTTCTCGCCCTGTCTGCTTCTATCTTGGGCGTTGCCCTCTATATCCAGCCATTTTGCCGCATCCTCACGGCGCTGCTCTCCCGCCCACCAAATGAAAGCACACGGCGTCCCAAATTTCTCTCTGCGCGAAGGAAGCCACCCCTGGTGCTTCGAGGGCCTGACGCAAGCCATCGCGCAGTCCGTCTATCAATATCACGCTGCATCCAAGAGAGATTGTTCTGCGCTGCGCTGCTCTTTGCATCCACAGGCTGTGCTGTGCTGTGCAAGGCTGTGCGGTGCCGCCTTCACCATACGCCAGACGGCCAGATCAACAGCCACATGCCTGTCTCGCCGCCGTCGTCGGGACTCGTCTTGCTCCTTGCGCCGTCGTAGGGGCGACTCGGGGGCCGCAAACCGACCTCGACGTTGCCAACCTGGCTACTACCTACAACACCGCTCCGTCGGGGCCAGCTTCCCCGTTCTCAACCCGACAGACTGTTCATGCCCTGAAACTCGTGCCTTGCAACTCGTGCCCTGGGGCTGGGCCGGGAACTGGGCCGGGAACGACCGCCGGAGACTGTCCGAACGGGCGCAGCTTGTCCACCTCACGGCTCATGCGCAACGGCAGACCGGCCAGGGTGTGCAGCGCTAGACCACGGTGGACCATCCAGAGGGTGAATGCCTGGCGCTAACTCTCCGCGTCGATGCCGCATCCATCCTGCGAGCAGCCTGATCAATGTGCCGCACTAGATCCGCCGAACGCTCGTTAACATGGCCAAGGTGCTCTTCACCCCCGTCCTATCGAGCCTACTATTAACACTGACTTGACCGCTACTGTGCCCTCCCTCTGGCTGTCTTTTCCACCTACCCTTGGCGATGTCGTCTATCTGCAACACAGAACAACCGACATCCTTCACGTTCCTGGTTTAACAACATGTCTCTTGCCCTTCAGGACCCCATCCCTTCACCCCATCTGCTCCCAAGCAGGTCTGCTACCTGGCCGAGGCCTTACACCACCTACCCGTTACCCCTCGAGTCCTCACCAGCCTCTGTTTCGCCACAGCCGGCACCACCTTTCATCCCTCACATGTCCGAAAGTCCCGCTTCTTCGCAGGACATCAGCGACTTGCCAACCCCGGCTTGGTACGGCCCGCCCGTGTCAGGCCCGAACTCGTATCACATTTCGAGCAATATCCGTGAAGCAGCTCCTGACGTACTCGCACGAACAAGTTACGCCCCATTCCACCAATTTGTCTCTCCGCACACATCCTCATTCGTTCTCTCCCAACCAACGTCTGCCTTCTATCAGGCTGGAGACGCACCACAGCACGATCCACCAGGGGCCATCTCTCCAACCTCGGCGTACTCTCGCAACTCTCTCAACTGTGACTCAACAAGAGCGTCTGAGGAGCCACAGTCGTACTCGCGCCCCAGGACAGCAGCACTTTTCGAGAACCAAGAACACAGCCTCGCACAATCTAGCAACAGAGTCAACATGTCCCAGGCTGTACCGGTATCTTGGGCAATGGACACCCTCAAAGTCAACAATCCTGCTATGCAATCCGATCCTTACCAAATTGCATACTCTCCGTTCTTTCAAAACACGTTCTTAGGCAACCCAGCTGGGAAAGTGCCCTCTAACCACCTTGCCTCGCCACAGCCACGTCGCGTCTTTACCCCGATCGCTCCTCAGCTTGCGGAGACTACACACCAATTCAGAGCAAAAAGACAGAGAGATGAAGACGAAGTTGTGCAAGAGTCGAAGAGGAGGAGACGGTCGGATTCTAACACATCGGCACAACCCGAGCTCAGTGATGAGGACAAGCTGCTCTTGAAGCTCAAGGATGAGGACTCGATGCCATGGAAAGATATCGCCGCTCGATTCCAAATGGACCTCGGCAAGACATATCAGATACCTGCGCTCCAGATGCGGCTCAAGCGTCTCCGCGAAAGACTGCGAGTGTGGAACGAGGCGGACGTCAAAGCTCTGCAAATGGCGCACGAATTCTGGACACAGAGCAAGTTCGACATCATCGCTCAGAAGGTAAGTCGTTGATGTGCCATCCCTATGATGTTTGCTCACCAGTACAGATGCTCGATTTTGGTTCCCAAGAAAGGTGGACAGCACGCCAATGCGCGCGAAAGTGGACCGAGATTGAATCACTCCAGAGACCGCCTATCTATTTCGAAGACGGACTACAGCACGGCTTCCCCCTGTCTTCAACCAGCCCCGACGAACCCGCGCATCAATTCCTGTCCTACCAACATGCCCCGTGATCGCACAGCGACGCCCACGACTACGATGCCACACACTATACATGATTTATACAACCTGCTGTATTGCGAGGCTCTTGCCTCCTCACAACTCGCTTTATACCCTGCGACGACCACACATCCACTCGTTCGCTTCGATTGACCTCCGTTATTGGTTTCTTCGGTTTACCTATTTTCTTGCACGTTATTTGTCATCTTTCCATTGTATATCTTTTGGAACAGTGCGGGTAGTTCGTTTAGACTTATGTTGCTTTATGAATTATTTCGAAGATTATGATGTGCCTCATCTATCCACATGCATGTAGCCACATATTATATGTACATTATCTTACTTTCCTCTAGCCACTAATGGCACCTTCCAGTACAAGCCCATTGGGGCATATAGCCGCGAGCAGACATATTGCATCTACTCTACGCCACGAGAGCACGTGAACCAACCAGATCTTCACTGGGAAAAAGATGGACCGATGCACAAATTATCCAAAGGATCAATTAACTCTTCACAAAAAGATAAAACTATGCTACCAAAACATCCTGCTATGCAATCATCATCCAACCGGCGCCACCTCGCCCCGGGCCGACTTAACCCAGGACGATAGGTGCGCGTACTCAGCACTGCGCGGCCTCAATCAGCTTGGTGTGCTGCTCAGGGTGCGTCTTCTCGACATTGCCCTTTGCCATCTTCTTCATCATGAAGTTGCCGTCAATCTCGACATCCTCGATGAGCTGGCCGTCGGCGACGCGCCACTGGCCGGCGATGGTCAGCACGCCGACGGGCGGCTTTGCGTTGACGAGGCTGTCGACGCCTGTGGGAGTGTTGGTGAGAGTGAGCTTGTAGGTTGTCTAGGCGGGGTTAGTTTGGATGCGAGGAGAGAGGGAGGGAGGGAGAGGGGGAGAGGGAACGCACCTGGCCGATGGGCTTCTTGTCGGTTACGCTGTAGGTCGCTGAGGTGGCGGCGTCGCCTGAGTCGAACTCGTAGCTGATGAGCGAGGGGCAGAGGGTCTTGATCATGAGCTCGTGGTTGTGGAGGGCGGCGATGACGACTTCGGGGGCGACGCCGTTGAGGGGAGTGGAGATGTGCGAGGTAGGCATTGTGAGGTTGGTGGTGGTGTTGTTGGTGGTGGTTAGGCCGGAGGGATTGGTGGTAGTCGTAGTAGGTAGTAGAGTAGAGTAGTGTAGAGTAGATGAGCTTGTCTGGATACCTCAACCACATGGCGTCGTCGACGGACCTTATATACACTTACACCACCATCGCTCCCGTCCCGCCGCCCACCCAAACACCCAAGCCCTGCATCTCACCCTCATCCCACCCGCAGCGTTTCCACACACACTCCCCACACACGTCGACCTAACACTGCCGATCAGCCAAGAGAGCCCCCAGGAAGCCAAAATAGCAGCCCTCGAAACACGTCGTGCGGTGTTTCCCACGAGTAATACGCGTCTATGCGCCGCGGTAGTCAGACCCTGGCGATCTGACAGCCGCGCCGTGTAGCCAGCTGCCTGCCCAGCTGTGCGTGGTGTGTGGTGTGGTGTGTATATGGTTTCGAGCTAAGGTTAGACTTGGGGCAGGCTAGGAGGGTGGAATCACTCGGGCAGCGGGCTGCCGAAACAATACAGAACGCTGCTTGACGACATTAGTTGACTAGCATGCCCCAAAAATACGCATGCCTGATACGTGCCATGTGGGCGGGCGCTGGTCGACGTCTGGGGAATGCCTGTGAGACGCCCGCGCCGGCCTGCGCGGCTTCTAACATCAGCATGCACACAGGCGCATGCGCATACGCACTGCCGTTACTCGCACCTCGCTGCAGAGCACCGCAGAGGGCTACACTACACTACACTACACGCCAACCAGCCAAGCGCTCCCCAGACCGCACTCAATCGGGCATCGACATGGCCGTCAGCTACCTACCCGCCTAAGTAGTGCATCTGCCATCCGCCCCCAACACCGACTCCTCCGAGCGGAGCGGTGCGGCGTACCCCCAATGCCAGGACAGAACAGGGCAGTCCTGACGCGCAGAGTCGGCGGCGGAGCGAGCCTCCAGGGCGCGCCAGAGGGGAACACGCGATGCGTTGCTGGCGGCGTGGGTCGGGGGTTTCGTTTCTTTAGTCGGATGTTTCAACGGCTCGCGCGATGGGGAGCCGGAGTGCGCTAGGCCGTTTTTGGACGCGACTTGGTGTAGTGGGTAGGACGCTCAGCGTGCGTGGGGGTCGATCTGGTTGTTGCTGCTGCTGCTGCTGTTGTGAATCTCCTGCTGTGTCTGTTGATGTAGACGGCTGACGTGCATGAGAGGGAGCGTATCTGCGTGTGCCATCGTCGCCGGTGCGCGCCGAGAGGCGAGTTTGGTGTTTTGGAGTCAGGATTACTTACTACTGCTGATCTCTCTTTCCCCCAACAACCCATCGTCGCGTGTCGAAACTCTATTCCTGGCTCTCGTGGAACACCCGTGGCGATGCTAGGTATGAGATGTTTTTTGCGCCCCGGTTGGCAAGAGCAGGACGACGAGGCGACGGCGAACAAGCGGGCGTGCGCGAGAACACGCGCCTTGGCCTTCGCTGTGCGGTGACAGGTGCTTCTAAAACTGTCACCCGAGGAAACTGTCGTTGCTTCAGTTGCCGTCGTCTGTCGGGGCATGTCTCTGGGCGACTGTGTCTGCACCTGCGCCTGCGCTCGCCTACGCCCGTCGAGCACATCTGCGACACGGCAGCGGTGTTTGGTCTTGGGCGGTCAGACAGGACGGTTGGAGGGAGAAGAGACACGCGTGCTCGTCGCGTCTTCTTACCATACCGCAAGGATGCTGGGCCTGTCTTTCGTTCGACTGACCATGTACAGGGCTTTGGTGCGACCTTCTGCGGGGAGCGGATCTCTTGGACTGCCGGTGATGACGGTGGTGTATGCGCCGAGGGTGAGGGATCTGGATGGTTTTGGGTGGTTGCGATTCTGACGGACGGTGTCATTGTTCCAGATCGTGTCGCTCTTCTTCTCGTCAAGCCCAATGTTTAGGCATTGGTGGCTTTACGAGTCGCCCGGGTTTGGTGTTGACTGGGTCGATGAAGCCCAACGTTGATATTCAAGCTTCTGATGCTATCACTGCAGTGAGACCAGGAGAACACTTGTGGTATCCAGGTCACTTCTTGGCAGATGCACAACTATTCTTGATGAAGCAGTCATTCTGGTATTCAAAAGCTCACTGACGCGTCTGCCACGTCTCCGAAACACTAAAATCCAATCCCAATCTTAGATCTCCTCGTGCAGGCCCTAGCTCCACGAGCCCGCATTGCAACTCGTTAATTATGTTTAAGATTGTTGGGACATGTGCATCCAACTCGCAATGTGTGTAACGCATCAAATAGTACTGTGTGGAAGAAGCCACAAACGCAAAGACCCCACTCCATGGCTCCATGATAGTATGAACGTAAAGAATGTTTTGACCGTAAACTGTCGTCTTCGAGCCTGTGGAAACCAATGAACTTATGCGACAGTGTTATGCCGCGGGACCTACAACTCGCGGCGTTCGATACGAAGCCAAAAGTCTTCCATGATCCAGATTCCCTGTAGTTCTTGGTCAGTTACAAGACTCAAAGGGATCATCCGGGAGAAGAGTACGAACCGCATTGTGAAGCTTAGTGGGTTGGTCAGGACGGGGAATAGAGAAGTTGAATCGTCTCAGAAGCTGCGAAATAGGTCAGCATTCGATAAATTATTGATTAGACGGAGCCACTTACCTCGACAAAGATCTTATTGAACTCCATCATGGCCACCGACTTGCCGAGGCACTGGTACTTTCCATAGTGGAAGACCAGATCAACGGTGCTTTGCATCTCGGCGAATTTCTCTGGCGTCGCATCGATCCAGCGTTCTGGGCGGAAGAGGTCCGCATCCAGTCCGAATATCTTCTTGGAGCAATGGATGGCCAGCGGCGATGATCCAATCTGGGTACCTCCGGGGACGAACATGTCGTTGATGACATCTCCTGCAGGAGGCACCTCCTTGAAGAAGGCGCCAGATGCTGGCGGCATGATGCGAAGAGCTTCCTTGATGACAGCTTGCAGGTATGGCAATTTCCTTGATTCAGCATCTGTGATGGGTGACGAGATATTCCCAGCGGCTATGCCCTCGTCGATTTCTGTTTGGAGTTTCCTGTACATGTTGGGGTTTGTTAGTATATTCAAGATGACTGATCGAATCGCGCCAGCAGACGTATCGCTACCAGCGACAATCTGTAGCAGCGCTTCTCCAGACGCCTCATCTTGGGTGAGTCCATGGCGGATGAAGGAACCGAGCATATCGCGCTTGTCCTTGGCGCCAGCGTTAAAGCGCTCTGCGACGACCCTTTTTGCAACGCTTGACGTAGTCAGCAAGGCGGCCGGCTAAACGGTAGTTGTTTGGAGGACGTACCCAATGAAAGCACCAAACCCGAGCTTGTCGCTCTCTGAGGGCAACAATCCCCGAAGAAGGTCCGATTGGAGTAGATCTGCAAGCGAGGGCACGTTTGAGATTAACATCATGACAGGAATGAACGTCTTTGTGATTTTGAGATAGTCGTAAACATCTTCATCTCGTTCGAGGTAGCCAAAGGCCTTTCCAAAGGCGAGGTCGCTAATGACATCGAGGGTGAAGAAGGAGGCCTTTTCGTTGAAATCGATTGGACGGTAGCTGTGAGACGAGGAGAGATACTTGGTCTCGATGAGGCGAATCAGTTTGTCAATTTGGACGTTGATGCTGTCTTCCATGGACTCGTTCTCTTTGCCGGAGTACTTTTGTTGGGGCAGTCAGCAACGAAGGTAGGGAGGGGCCAAGAGTGGATCTGCCTACCCCGGCGGCCATTTTGCTGCGTAGCTTGGTGTGGGCCACTTCATTGCGCATGGAGAACAGGTTGTCGCGCGAAGGGTCAAACTTCATGGCATTGTACCCTGGAAGGCGTCAGTACTCGGGGCCTGTACCCGGCTCGTAACGCGGCGAATGCGAGCAGGCGCGCGAGAGCTTACAGTGGCCTCTTGTGTAGGTGGAGCGCACAGCCATCATCCTTCGCATGACCTCCGGATCGCTGGTAACCAGCTCGTTGGGTCCGACACGCGCAAGCGGGCCTGGTCGGTCATCGTGTCAGCATCGAAAGAGGCGAGAAGGGTTAAAAGTTGTGCAAAGTGCCATGGGCCTGAAGAGGTACCTACCATAGGTGTCGTTGACCTCTTTGAAAGAGATTGGCTGGCGTCCCTTGATGGACTCGAGGACCATCCACCCTTTTGAAAGGGATGCCCAAAAGGGCCCTGGCACATGGGACAAGCGTCGCCATTGCAACACGAGGCGCACGAGATAGGCCACCAGGGATGTGGTCAAGACGCCAATGAGCAGCGTCGCTCTGTCAAAGTCAACCATGGCAGAGGCTCCAGGAGTGTGGGTATAGGTGGCACAGTTTGAGGGCAAATTGGGAGTGCGCAAGAGGGGGGCGGGCCAGCTGAAGGAAAGGGACCGGTCGCAGGCTGGCAGGGCCTAGTACGCATGGGGGATGTCGATGCAGTTCCCGTGCCTCTGCGAGGGCAAATGACGGCGGGCGTGGCTGCTGTCGCTTTCGGCGTGCCACGTCGCGGAGTCGCGAATCAACGGGCGCAGACGCTTAGTGTTGGCAGCGTGTGCAGGCGATGCGGGCCACGGTGCGACGCCCACGCCTGGCATGGCACCCACACGCACGACGGACGCCGCCGGCCAAATTGCGCAGCGCGACGTGTGGGCAGGCAAGCGGCGGGCGAGTAGGTAATAGAATTGGTGCTAGGTGCTGGGTACCAGGTACTAGGCAGGTCAGTAGGTACTGTAGGTATTAGGTGGCCAGCCTCTTTCTTTGTCCTGGTCCCGTCCCGCACAGCCTCTACCTACCCACCCACCACTACTCACCACCTCGCAGCCGCGCGGGGGAACATCGTCGGGCCGAGACATGGCGGGCTGCGCAAAAAGAAAACAAAAAACCCAGCAATAGATCGTAGATGTAATGCTCGGCGTGCTGCGTGCGCTTGTGAAATGAGGATTCGGTTCGGTGGTCAGGGCAGCAGCAGCACCTTCACTCACCACACATTACACGCGCCCAGCCACAAATCCGGCTAGCCGCCCGCATCCTTGGGCATCCTCCCATCAGCTACCGAGCTACCGAGACCATCCAGAAAACACCGACGCCTCTACTTGGACTGTCCCTTGCCCTCCTGAATTAACGAGCCATGACAACCACCGCAGACGACCCTTCTCACGATACTAGCCTCGAAGCCGAGAGCGGCTCGGCCCCGACCGCCCCACTTGAGCCCGACACTGTCATTTAGCCCACGCCACGCCTGTGTGACATCCGCTAACGCCGCCCAGGACGACATCGATTCTTTCTACGATGGCGACTCGGCTATCGACAGTGTAAGTCTGCTCCAAGAGAAGAGCTCGTGCATTGCTACTCCTCGCCTTGCCTGCCCCTCGACATGCTCACCCGCCTGCTAGCTGGCCAGCACCACCGCCTCGCTGCGCGACGAGCTGATTACTCAACTGCGGGAACATGGCCGTCAGTACCAAGGCTACATGGGCGCACGTCAGTATCTCCCTCGACACCCTCGCCATTTGTTGCGCGACACGCATGGCTGACTCACGTGTGCAGAGTACGTCCTGCCCATGGACGAGGTAAATCAGCCCACCAACTCTGCCCACGACCCTGATGCTGACAGTCACGCCCCAGGAAGAGCGAGAGCGTTTTGGTGTGTACCCCGTCATAGCCGCAACTAGCAATACTGACAGTCCGCAGACTTCCAACACCACATCGTTTGGCTCACTCTGAACGAACGGCTAAACTATGCGCCCATCAAGCACGTGAACCGCGCCATGGACGCTGGGTGCGGGACGGGAATCTGGGCCATCGACTTCGGTACGGCTGCCTCCTCCTGATATCTCGCACACACAACTCACTCCAATCACCAGCCGACGCCCACCCCGAGGCCGAGATCATCGGCATCGATCTGGCCCCCGTTCAGCCGCACAAGTAAGCCGCATCTGCTCGGATCCACCCGCGAACCCACCTGACACCGTCCAACTAGCGTCCCTCCCAACTTAACCTTCGAGATTGACGATCTTGAACAAGAATGGACGTTTTCACGCAAGTTCGATTACATCCACTCCCAAATGATGACCGGCGGTATCCGGGACTGGCCACGGTACATCGGGCAGTGCTTCAAGTGCGTCAAACTAAGTACCAACATTACAGAACCTTTCTCATCGCGTTACTAGTTTCCTCGAATCCGGAGGCTACCTTGAGATCCAAGACATCGACCTGGTCATTAGGTGCGACGACGGCAGTCTCCCCACAAACTCGACAATCGTCCGATGGCACAACTACATGCATGATGCAGGACAAAAGATGGGCTTCCCTCTGGACAAAATCGCTGGCGTCGCCGAAATGATGAGAGACGCGGGCTTCGTAGATGTCGTCGCAACGCCTCACAAGTGGCCTATCAACACATGGCCCAAAGACCGCAAATACAAAGAGATTGGAAAGTGGGTCTCGGAGAACTTCAACTGGGGGGCAGAGTCCATGTCTCTGGCTCTCTTCACCCGTGGCTTGGGCTGGTCCGTCGACGAGGTTCGAGTGTTCGCGGCGGCATTGCGGGCCGATCTTCGCTGTACCAAGCTGCACGCTTACTGGAATTTCTGGGTCGTTCATGGCCGAAGGCCTTGAGAATAGAGTTGGTTTTTCCTTGGTGCTCTGAATCGCAGGCTAGAGGGTAGGAGTTGGAAGGATCTTGAGAAAGGGCACATACCGTAGCGATTT
The DNA here is from genome assembly GCA_019775935.1 of Neoascochyta sp. HWLR27. Classification (NCBI taxonomy): domain Eukaryota; kingdom Fungi; phylum Ascomycota; class Dothideomycetes; order Pleosporales; family Didymellaceae; genus Neoascochyta; species Neoascochyta sp. HWLR27. Next base: position 377,429 of record WODD01000221.1, read on the forward strand.
GTTGCATTTGCATCATCACAGAGATGCAGGGGCTTTGCTTTGATTTGTTGCATTATGGAGCTATCTGCGATAACCATCTAAATCAAAAGTTCATCTTAAGCTCAGTCTGTCACTGGAATATCTCTCAACAGCGCATCAATCACGTTGCTTGCCTTACTGTAGTGCGAGCAAACAGCATTCTTGACCATGAACACAATCACTCCCGATTAGCAGGAAGTTCTCTGCTCGATGCAAATCGCTGTTCACGCGAGCTCAGACTCCTCAACAAGCATCGAACTATCCGGTGCAAGCACGTGCAGCCCGTGTATCACGTGCCCGCGCGTTAGCCTCCGCGCGCTTGTACCATCTCGATGCCGCGCCGCAGCACGAGCATCGCCCCCGACCCCGACACAGTGCGCCATGCCGAGCACGTCGACCCGCCCAGCGCAGACAACCAGCGAAGTGAAAAAGCAGTATAAGCAGCATGGAGCGGGCATTTCAGCACAGCAGCGAGCGCTCCTGCAACGAGGCCACGAGCTAGACGAGCGCGCAGCACGGCACCGCGAAGCCGAGGCGCGGCGGCGCGCTGCAAAGGATAAGCGCGCGGAGAAGTTGCACAAGGAGGAGACGGCGCGCCGCCAGATTGGTATCGGGCTGGCGACGCAGCTTGTGGGGTATAGCCATACGCAGGCGCAGTTGAAGAGTGGGATGGAGGCGTTTTTGGGGCTCAAGAAGAAGAAGGAGGAGGAGGAGGAGGAGAGGGCGAGGGAGAGGGAGCTGGCGAGGACGCTGGATGTCATTGCTTGTGCTGTTGAGAAGGAGGTGTGGGATGATGACGGGGTCGAAGATGGATTACTAGATTTGCCTGATGATGTTTGTGGCAGGGAACAGTGGGACGAGGACGGGATCGAGGACGGGTTGCTGGACTTGTCTGGAGATGCCGGTGGAGAAGAGCAGTGGGCTGATGATGATTTAGACGACGATACGCTGTTGGAGGCTCATGAGTTGGTCATGTCGGATCCTGTTGAGGAGCCGATGCTTGCGTTGCAACCTCCAGCACATACTCCACCGGCCTCTATCTCGATGCCTAGGATACCCACGGTACCTAATCCTGAATCAGATACCGTCCCTTCGATATCAACTACAGTCTCTACCACGATTTCCACACCGGCGCCGAGACCCGCGATGCCTGTAAAACCTGAACCAGTGGCTACAACCTCTTCTGAAAATGTCACTCCCACAATTGACGAAGCTGCTTTTGCGCGTCTTCACGGTCCTATAAATAGAGCCATTGAGGCTGTGTTGGATAACGTGTCTGCACCGCTGGTTGAACTCTTGTCGCAAGACGTTTCTTTGCGATTACCAGATTGGGATCCACCTGCGAGCCTCTTACACAAGCTCAGCCCTGTCGGACTGCCGCCCCATCGATTGAGGGTCAAGATTGGCTGCGTTGTAACTCTTCTTCGCGACCTGAACACGAGCAGTCAGCTGTCTAAAAGTCAGCATCTGCGCATTCTCCGAGTAGGAAACGATCGGATCGAATGTCAAGTGTTGGACGGCCAGTTAGAGGGAACCAAAGCGTTTTTGACTCGGATTCCATTCAAGTCAAGATACAGAAACGAAGATGATTATCCCTTCCAACGGACGCAATTCCCAGTTCGTATCGCGACTGATTACGCTTCGTCCAGTGTACTGCAGGATGCCCCACAGTCGGGTTTCAAGCTGCCCAGTAGAACTGGGTTACCACAACCTACTGTCCCCAGAAAGGCACTACTACTTCATTCTACCAAGTCTATCGGTCGAATGGACTCAAACTCGAACTCGAACTCGAACTCGAACCCAAGCTTCAAGCTTCCTGGGATTCCAGCACCGAAAGCACAATCGGCTCCTCTCAGACCCATCCCAACTCCCAACATCTCGGTATCTACGATCCCGTTTGGTCTTGACGGGTGGGGTGATTTCCTCGAAAGCGGCACACAGATTGCGAGAGAACTATCCGCAGAGACTAAGCCAGCACCCGCACCCTCAAATCCGGCGACTACTCTTAGCGCTCCCATCACAATACCGAGCGTTGATTGTGTGCCGCCACTCTCTACTCAAGACCTCGATTTCTCACTAGACGATCTCGAGGAAGAGACACCAGCCGTACCCGAAGCTCCCAAGGTACCAGAAGAAGTTCGTCCCGCCAGAATGCCTGCGACGGTTCCACCGGGCTTGTTGTCGCGATCTGCGCAGCTGCGAAGATCTGCATCTGTACAACAACGGATACGCCCTCAGCCAAAGCGGAAGCTGGATAGCCTTCCACCGAGGAATCTGCCTCCACAGGCGAAGAAGCCGTTCATACAGCCTGAGCAACCTGAGCAAGGCAAGAAGCTCGTCAGCCTTCCGCCAAGCAATATGCCTGCCCCGGTGAAGGAGTCGCCGCCTGTCCAGCCTGTGTGCCTTCCACCTCAATTAAAAGCCCATTCCTCGTTCAGTGCCCTGGGTCTCTCGACTCAGGACGCAGCTTCATTTTTTGATGATGAGGACGATTACGTTGATGAGGACGTTGATGATGACGATGGCGCCGAGTTTGGATATGCTGTATAAATTGTAGGTTCAAGGGTCGGGCTGCTTGATTTCGGATAAGACAGATACCCCTCATCGTATTCAACGTTCTTTCGCGAGTCGTTTCCCTGTATTGCCAAACTTATAGCACGTTTGAAAAAATGGTGCGCGAGGCTGAGCGAATGATCACGGGACTCAGCGCCATTATAATCTAAGCCTTCTCAACCAGCCCAAACCTCCTGTTATGGGAAGACTGAGTTTCTAACAACACACTGTATGTAACAACTTCTTCGTGGCTTTGTGCAGCATCCCAAGCCGCAGATATTTCTTCATCACGACGGGCCCCCGTTAACCACCCAGGTAACTAGTCATCAGCGAATCATGTTTGCTTTTTTGAACATCTCAAAGGCAAACCACCATCCTTCCTCCGGTCTACTCTCTGTTTCAAATCCCGCCTCTCTCAGCCTCGCTAGATTCAGATGTCGGTCGAACGTCAGCCAATAGCCGTAGCTGTCCAGCTGCGCGGGATTCCAGATATCTACACCCTTGACCCCAGTCTCGTGTAGCTTTGCCTGATGTTTTTTGATAAAGTCGCTCGGTTTTGAATCGCTAGGGCTCGCTGTTTCTGGAGGTGCAACACCTTTGAGCCCGAACCAGCTGGCGATCTGGGGCCAGCGTTCGCGCATGGAACTTGGTGATGAGCTATCCGCAACGTTGAATATTTTCTCTCTGAATCGATCTGGGTGCAGCGATGCATGAATGCCGACACGAGCTAAAGTTGTCGCGCTTGTTTCCGAATACAAGGCATCGTACCCCGCTGTGGTGCCTGGAAATGGTACCTCGGCACCTAGGCCGTGAACAAGCTTGTACGCATAGAGATACACTGCCCAGTGGCCTGCAAGGGAAAAGCCACTGCCATTGGGCGTAAAACCGATGATTGCGTCCGGGCATAACTCGCACCAGGTCCATGCTTGACCAGTCGACTCCTCGGCCAGTAGCTTGCGGTAACGAGGATAGGCAACGGTTTTTGCGTAGTCTTCTGGTAGCTTATCTGCCATCTCTTCGGCGAGAGGTGCGGAAAAGATGCCGTCAGGTCTGTATATGCCGTAGCCCTTGTCGAGTTAGCAACTTTTCCACAGGACATAAAGATGGAAAAGGATCCTCACCCGAGTGCCGCCGGGATATACGAAAAATTGCAAATTAGAAGATAGTTTCGCGATGGTTCGAACAACGCGACGCATCATCCCAAGATTCAATTCCACCTCTTTAGTCGGCTCACTGTTATCTTTGAAAGCTAACGTGAGTGCATAGCGAGCGCGCCGGCTAAGCGAGCGCGCCACCCCAACAAGCCATTGGGCCTACCAACCTTTGAACTCTAATGGACCAA
>WODD01000222.1:609-34603 GCA_019775935.1 Neoascochyta sp. HWLR27
ATAATTAGTGCGGATCTTAGATTGCCCCGCTATGCATCAGCTCTCTCGGCTTGTCGTGATGTTCTAGTACGAGTTGTTTCTTCAGGATCGTAACAAATGGCTTGGCTGTTTGGAGAGAGTCGTGAGAGGAGTGGTTCTGTACGAGAAGGGCCATTGTAGGTTGACGATGCCGGGTCTTGTTTTCTCAGCTTTCAAGGTCGAAGTGGGGACTGGTTTCTCTAGTACGATACAGCCACAGGTCGGATGGGCAGGGACTCCGTTAATTGGTTGGTAGTATGGAGGAGGTAGAGAAGGGTCTCTTGAGCCGCAGAAGGAGTGGGCGATAAGTGTCTGATGCTACTGCTGCTGAAGGTCCGCGGAGGTACTCAGTGCAAAACCCTGAACTCTAACCGTGTCAATCATGTAGATTTGTGGACGTGCTTGGTACCGTACCTACCACGAGAATTCTATTATGTGTCCAACAGCTCTAGAGGTAGCCAGAGCGTCCGCTCCGCAACACGGAAGAGGGGTGACATCTACATTGTGATCACTCCAAGTTGTCAAAATCAGCGGTGTTCTTGCGATTCAGATGAGGGGTTGTTGAGAAGCTGGGTTGCATGTATAAATATCTGCTTCGTGGTCACTGAAATTGCTAAAATGCATCGGCTATCGTATTATTTATACCGCCTTAACTCGTTCCGCAAAACTCACTGGAACTGTCTCAGTTATCTTCATGAAAAACGATTGGAACAGTCATCAAGATGTACCGTCGTTTGCTTGGTACCCTGAACTGTCTCAGCGTGCCGAACCAAGACAAATTTACATAATTCAAGACTGTATCAGACTTTAACCAGCACCCGACATAAAAATCACAGCAACCATCATCACACAGGCACTGTATATTGCAAAAAACGAGTTTCAGAATGTGTATATTGATTGTGGTTGTGCACCGGCCAACTCCGGCCCCAGTGTCTCCACCACCCCTATCCGGCCACCCCACACTACAAAACCCGTTATACCCACTCCACACGGGCCAAAAAAACATGGACTCGCGGGGAATCGAACCCCGGACCACTCCCATGCTAAGGGAGTATTATACCACTAAACCACGAGCCCGATTTTCAATAGGTGAATTACCTGTTATGGAAGCTGTGCTACAATGGTTGCTTTATATAGTAAGCTATATCCCGCAACCACCGAATCGAGGCTTCGTAATTATAGCGCCAGGTAGTCGATGGAGTCCTCGTCGCCGTCTCCGCCCTCGCTTTCTTGCTCGCGCTCGATCGTGAGAAGCTCATCGGCTTCTTCTTCCATGGGAATCGTCCATCGCTGCCAGAACGTCAGCCTGGCGAAGGCGTCAGCGTCAGCGTGATAGTACCGATAGATGTTGTAACACAGTCCGCAGACTAGGATCACTCCGAAGATGAGGGGGGCGAGGAAGTCGGTCGTGATGTCCTGCATCTTTAAACTTTGGATTAGTTTGGTAAGTAAGGTTGTGATGAAGTTGGATGAAGTTGGAGTTGGTGGTTTGCTTTGAAATACAAGGAACTTGTAGGGGACTTATAGATGTAGATGGAGTGGGGTTGAGAGGAAATTGAGGTTTCTAAGTGGTCGAATCTCGTAACAGTGTACATTGTGCGTTGACAATGTTAGACCTGGGAGTTCACTAGCACTAGAAGACTGCGTTTACAACCTGTGGGTGTGACTGACCTTCAACATGAGGTTATAGAAATTGCAATCTTTAGATTTAATGAGAGACTGATAGTTAGTCTAAAACTCCATCGAAGCCGTAACACGTTCAAGATGATAGAGTCTGTACACTCCACACGAAGATTTGTACCTGTAACAACTTTTTGCATTGAACTTCGATTAGTTACGCGTAGAAATCTTATTGAAACAAAAACATTTGCCAGCTACCAGAGCATTACAAGCAGATTACCACCCAGGAAAGATCCATAGACCCCTAATTCGTCCCACCTCGTCTCTTTGACTCCCTACCTTGCCTCTGACTAATTCTCCTTCGCCAGCCCCAGATCTCCATCCGTAGGATCCATCTCTGTGCCGCGGTGGTTTTTGCTGCTCGCCAGCCTACTACCCTTCTGATCGGGCTGTCCCAGTTTCAGCGGGATCAGTCCCTTTGGGTGCCCAGCTTCAACATCAGCTTCAGTTTCTGCTCGGTTGTTTGCATCATCTGCCCATCGCCCTGTCGACCACGAGCTTTCGTGTAAAGCGCGTGCACTCATATCGGGTGTCTTTCGGGCCTCTCCGTCTCCAGTCGCCTTGGTGGCGTCACACTCTCCAGACCCGGCTTCTGGTGTTCCCTCCTCAAGCTGACGGGGGGATGGGCCATTTTCTCGTCACCGTTCTAGCCTGTGTCTCCGTTTTGCCTGCAACTCTTTGTAGACGCAGTACGATGTCACCAAACAGAAATATAATGCGAACATACCTGCGATGGCGAGTTCATTCCACATTTTGCAGATATTTCTCGAATATTTTTCTGTTCGAATTGGCTGATTCTGAAAGTAGAGGGCTTTTCGTAGTGGAGTGGTGGTGAAGCTGCGTGGCTGATGCTGTATGACTGGGAATATCAAACTGAATCAATATATAGAGCCGGAAATTGTACATTGTTAGAAGAGACAAGTTGTAATTGTTAACGGACATGAAGATAGATCGGGTTGACAATGTACATCAAGGGCTGACACCGCGTTCAAGACGTTGTTCGAACGGCGGACCAAGGATAGGGAAAACTCCGTGACAATGCAGGTTGGACATGACAACAATGAACCATATACCTGTCTTCAAGGAGATGTTCACTACATTTACTACAATCGAAGCGGCGTATAGGACACTACTGGTTATTGTCTAGTAATCGAAGGCTTCAAATATATTGAGCGGCGTTTTATCAGACCCACCCGCTTTGAGCTCATTGTTGTTTAAAATCCTAGTACATCATCTGTTCCCAGGAACTATTCCAATAACCACCTGATCCACGGCTATTTGCTTACCAAAAAACTTCAGGTCGACGATTGAACTTTACCTGTTTTTGGGCGAAATACGTCTACCACATCTTTTCGCCGTTTTATAGGCCTTTACAAGATGATCTCGTATTTTCCGCCTGCTGTCGTTTCAATGCCCTCTGAATATACAACTCCATCCACCTTGAAACCTGTCCCGTCCGCGATTCTCAACGCAAGTGTCCCCCCTCTCTTTGACTCGACGGTAGCAGAAACAAAGCTATGATTCTTCCACTTCAACCCAACCACAAATCCACCGCGCGCCATTAGTCCACTTACGCTCCCATCCGGAATCAGATTGCTCGGCAGAGCAGGCGCTAGGTGCACAACACCCGCGTGGCTTTGTAGGAACACTTCGGTCATTGACCCGGTGAAACCGAGGTTTCCATCGATCTGGAATACGCCGATATTGAGGTCAAACAAGTTGCCTGCGAGGTAGTTGCTGATCAAGTCGCACAGATGGTAGACTGCCTGGTCGCCCTTGAGCAGGCGTGCATAGATTCCTGCCGCCCACGCCTTGGACCAGCCAATGTTGTCCTCGGCGGACTCTAACCGGTGGTTCATGCTTACAAGCGCAGCGTCGGAGGCAGTTCTGTTGATGAGAGGGCTGATGTGTCCACCTGGGTATACGCCTAGCAGATGGGAAAGATGGCGATGACCAGGCTCAGTTTCTTCGAAATCGCCTGACCATTCCATCAGCTGGCCGTACGAACCAATACCGGGTGGCTCAATCTTGGATAGATACTCTTTCGCCTCTTCAACACCGTCTTTGCTGCCAATAGCTTCGGACATTTCGACAAAGCCCGCAAAGAGCTCGTGCAGCGTCTGCCTGGCGTGTGCGGCGCCCTGATCGATTCCGGTTGTGTTGCCTGCGACCTCCTTGCCCTCCGGAATGACGTATGAATTCTCTGGGGATGAGTCGTAGCTCAGAACGTTCCAGCCATTCTTTTCAACCGTAAACTCATAGAAGAAGGTCAACGCGTCGCTGAGGATTGGAAGCGCCTTCTCAGCCGCCCAAGCCTTGTCTCCGTTGAATCGGAAATGTTCGATAAGATGCAAGGACAGCCACGCACCACCGACGGGATTTGCAGCCCAGTATGTCTGATCATCGACCGGAACGCAGTCACCCCACAAATCTGTGTTGTGATGGCACACCCAACCACTCATGTTATACATCCCACGTGCGGCATATTGGCCTTGAACCTGCATGCGCTCGAGATGGTCAAACACCGGGCCATGCGTCTCAGCTAGATTCGTGGTCTCAGCCGGGAAGTAGTTCATTTCCGTGTTGATGTTGATGGTATAGCGTGAGCCCCATGGTGGCACGAACTTGTCGTTCCAAACTCCCTGCAAGTTTGAGGGGAGACTGCCAGTACGCGAAGAACCGATCAGTAGGAAACGTCCATAGTTGTATGTCAGAGCAAGGAACTCTGGATCAGAGGTTGCGTTCCCGTTTGTCTTCCAGGCCTCGAGACGCTCGTTGGTTGGTAAGAGGCCCACAGATCCGGAGTTGCCCACGTCCAGTTGAACTCGGTCCGCCAGGCTTTTGTAGTCGTCTATGGCTTTGCTGGTAAAATCTTCCCATGATACAGCAACCGCTGCGTCGAGTTTGGCGTTCAGAGCTACTTCTGCCGCTTCTACATTTGCATGGCGGAACGTCGTCTCAGCGTTGTAGTAGACCTTGACGTCTTTGCTGCCTCTGATCAGGATTGCCGTATCATTCGATGTAAAATTGCCTATTAGCTTCGTTTCAACTCTACTCGCATCTTTTGCTGCAACTGATTTTTACTAACCTGTATCCGCAAGAATCCTAATCTGATGCACAAACTTCAGTGACGTGTCGTTAGTGCCCTGACCAAACATCGTAATTGACTTCTTCTCCAAATCAACCTTGAGCCCCGTCACGCTCTCGTTCCGGGTCAACGCGATCTTCAGATCCAGCGCTCCTGTAGAATTCGCCATGTACCGGAATCCCAGGGCCTCATGTGGATAACTGGCGATTGACTGTCGAGTGTAGCGAACACTGTTGTCTTTCCGCACATACTCCACTTGGTTGAGTCCTGTCGTCAAATCCAGTGACCGGTTGTACGCGCTCACGCTCGAGTCATTTCCGCCGTGTCCAAACTCGACCATCATGTTGCCAGCTGGTTGATACTGTCGCACAGCCTGTCCCGTACCGACCAGATTCTCTCTCCATATCTTGTCCGCTTGGCTGATGTTCCCGCGCTCAAAAGCTTCATCAATGTCTGGGAAAGCGGCTGCTGCTTTGACATTGACGCGTTTCTGGAGACCACCGCTCCAGATTGAATCTTCGTTCAGTCCAACTCGCTCAACACCGTATCCGCCATGGATTACGGCACCCAGTCGCCCGTTTCCTATGGGAAGGGCATCTGTCCATATTGAACCTGGCTTGGAGAACCAGATTGTCGTCGATGCGCCAGTCGAGGCTTGGACAGTGCCAAGAAGGAGACCGAGTACGATTGGATCTACCCTCATTTTGGAAATTGAAGTTGTTGTTCGAGGTCTATGTTCGCGATGGAATTGTCGCGACACTTAAAAGGTTGAGCCTATTACTGACAGGTACCGGCGGGTATTGCCCCTCCCACATTCCCATGCAGATCTCGGTGCTACGACATTGAGTGAGGGGTTGATGTAAATCGGGTAACTTTCTATACGGCAATTAATATTAGGACTTGGTACGGTTTTGCAAAACCTGCCACCATTCTCAATGGACCAGCCATTCCGATACACGGAAGAAATTCAAGACGATCTAGAATTCAATAGTACATGTACCTCCTTCTACATCGTTACCATCAATCATAATGTGCGAAGGAAGGTATTTGACAATGGTTTTTCTAAAGAGAGCAACTTGGGGTGGGAATGACTTGCGTCATTGTACATTACCCGCACCCCGCAGTCTATATTTACCCGGTCTGCCACTAGCTTTCACCAACTTGAGTTTTTTTGACATTATCTCTAACTTGATATAGTCTTTAAGTTGAATGAATCTAGCAAGATTGAGGCTCGGTCAATCTAGAGTATAGATAAGTTAACATAAGCCCGACCGACAAGTGTTCTAGAGTCAAAGGTCCACCTCGCAGAACGTCCTATCAGGACGACTTGGCATAACATAGTTTAACTTGATTTCTGACAACAGGTCTAAAGAATGCCCCCAAACACTCGAAGTAGTGATTCGTGCCGCAAACGAGTTCTGTTCTCAGCCCAGCACGGAGAGTTTAGGAAGTCTTGAATACGCAACTTGCCCCTTTCTGTTAAGATCTGCGTGTCGCAGTAGTTATCTAGATTCTCTGTTTGTGAAAGTTCTTTGATCGATCAGGATCATCGTGTGATGACTTCTCCCAGCTTAATATTCTCCTAAGCAAGAAGGTGCTAATGTTTGAACGGTCAATCTCCTAGATGGGTTTAGTGTACACAGTCAGCGTAAGCATGTACTAAGGATGGAGAGGGTTACAGGTAGGACTGCTCGGACTACTTCACGTTTCTATAAACTCTGTCCTAACCTCTGCTAGATTCTGCCTCCGCTTCCGCTCGCCCGCAATTCCTTAGTCACTAAACAAACCTGTTGTCTAACCACATTGTCTGTACCAAGCCAAGCAAACCTACAAAGACGAAAAGTAGCAAACATGCACAACCGCGCCGCCATCCTAGAGATTGCAAAAGGGGAGTTTGTGGTTCGCGACACTGAAATTCCATAACCTGAACAAGGCGAAGTCCTCATCAGGGTATGCCTTCGCTTCGTTCCACTCCTACGGTCCTATATATGCCGTTCATGGAATAAGTCACATTAAAGATAACGGTTCTGGTAGATCCAAGCATGCGCAATTCAACCAGCGGACGCCAAAGTTGCCAAGCTTGCTATGCTCAGTCTCTTGAGTACCCGGCCGTCCTTGGTGGCCCCGCCGCTGGTATAGTGGAGGCGGTTGGAGACGGCGTCAGTAGGGTTGCTGTCGGCCAGCGCGTAGTGAGCGTGATGAAGGTTTTCACCCACAAAAAGGCCAAGTATGGTGGCCTGCAGCGTTTCGCAGTCGTAAACGAAGCAGAATGCGTTCAGGTAAAGAGCTGCGCACAGTAGAGGCACTGTCAGGTTTCATATGCTAATTCTAGAGCAACAGATCGGCGACATTCCTTTTGCCACAGCGGCATCGATTGTCTCTTTCACTCCGCCGAGTGCCCTCTTTAGCTCGCTCAGAATGCATTACCCCACGATTCCTGCCTCGCCACTACCTAAGAGCGAACAGGGGAAGAAGATCCTCATCTGGGGTGGGTCTTCTGCTATGGGCTCGTTGTCCATCTCTTACGCTAAACAAGCCGGATACACTGTCGTCACGACATGTTCTCCGCACAACTTCGATCTTGTACGATCGATTGGTGCCGATCATGTGTTCGACCATAGCGATCCAGCGACTGTGAATGCTCTTCGCGAGCTGTTTCCTATAGACTACTGGTTTGATACTGTTTCTCTCCATGCGACGATGTCCACTATTCTCAGGATACTTGCTCCAGAAGGCGATCCCGTCACCAAGGCGGAAATTCTTGTTCTTCTGCCGCCGTCTTTCTTGGGTATCGATCATTATCCGGAAGGTATTACGACAAAGATGCACCAATACCCTGTTCTCGCCCCTGAGAATGTGGAGGGGTACAAACACTTTCTTGCACCGGGAGGTTTTATAGAGAAGGGTATGGAGAGTGGGATTATAAAGGGCGTGCCAGCGAATATTATTGGGGGTCTTGAGAAGGCGGCAGATGGAATCGAAGCTGTTCAAAATGGTGTGAGCGGCGAAAAAATTCTTATCGAGCCTTGGGCTTGACTGGATTCTTTACTTCAACTAAAGGAACACTCGACAATCACCCTATTTTGAGTCATGAATTTGTTTGAAATTTCAGGAACACTCCCCTAGCTTCTTTTTGATACTCAGCTCGATTTCAATCAATACATTCATACAGCTCTCTGACGCCTGTTTCCAACCATCCATACACGAAAATTGGTCTGAGGATCTCCAGTTTCATTTCAATGCGACTACATCTTCGTCAGTTTCTCCCATCCTTACTCACGACACAGCCGAGCATTCGGCTACATCTGCTCATCCAGATCCAACCACCCATCATCCTCGATGGTACCCTCGAACTTTAGCAACCCGGCAAGTACGTGCAATTCATTGAAATGCCAATCGGTCGATATCTGATCAGGTTGCTTAGCGAAACGCACAGCGGAAGCCAAGTCAGTTTCGTCGTCTACCGCAGGCCCGGAAAAGTCACGAAGCAGGCCACTCTCAGGTAGGAGGAAGTCAGGCTCTGGCAAGTCTTGTGAAAGGTAGGATCGCAGGAGATCGTCCATATCGGCCGACGTACCGTTGACGAGCGTGTCAATGTCTTGGTTCCAGACAGGCGGCACCATCTGCTTCTGCGTTCCCGGCGGGAGCCAGAACAGTTTGTCGACTTCATGAAACATGTCGGCATGGACTGGTAATGGATACGTATTGGCGTCAATGTGAGATATGAACGTGGTGTCAGCGGTATCAAGATGATAAGCTATCATCTGTCCTGTGGCTGCGTCGGCAGATACATGCCCAGCGTATCCGCAATGCTGTCCACCCGCCAGCGGAATTTCCCAGGACGGGGGGACCTGCATCGCCATGATTCTCGGTAGCGGCACTGCAACCTGTTGCTTCTTCGAAACCACTTTATCAGCCCACCTTCTCACCGCGCGCCGGTCGCAACTATGCGGCTCAACCTCCGTCCGCCCACACAAATCGAGAATCGTGTGTATATCATCCGGAAACATCCACTCGCTGGTCCTCCCCTGGCCGTCCACCTTTGCATGCGCCAGCGTATACTCGAGCGCGCAGGTTAGATCTCCCTTGTCACTTCCCTTTGGCAACTCCTTCACGCCGTTCATGAGCCGTTTGAACGGAACGGCCACAGGAGCCCGGTATCCTTTTTCGCGCATAGCGACCGGCCCAAAGTTCTCCCATGAGAGATCCGATGGGTTCCAACCTACAGGCGCGACGTGCGACGCTTTCGTCCAGCCGGGGTACCACACGCGCATCGCACGGCGGTAGCCTTCTGTTATAATCTCGCGGACCTGGGTTTCTTCGGTATCTGAGGCGAGGTTGAGATCGCGGTGAAAAGAGAGGATAGCGAAGTGAATGGCGGTCGTCATATGGTTGTTGATGAAGCGGTGGGCGATGGGGGGTTCTTTGTAGAGGTTTGGTAGGAGAGTGATGATTTCGACCATGGTCAAGTTGAGGACCCTGTCGAGCGGGAGGGTGTAGGTGGCTGAGATGGCGTTTTTGAGAAATTTGGCGCGCACGCTGGCAACGGATGGGGGTTTGAGATGGTGTGCTGATGGTACCGTGGTGCTGTAAGCGCTGACTGGGTGGTATGGTATAAGGGTCATGGTTGAGTGATTTGGAGTGAGAAATGGAGGAGGAGTCTGGACGGAGGTAATGTGTATTTTTTGTAGGACGTACGATGATATGGTGAAGGGTCTTGAATCGAATTCACCATGGAGTGTGTGCGAAGAAGTATGTCCCACCTTCACGCCCTCTAATATGCTCGAGAATATGCACGATCAAACTCGCTTTTTTATTTCACCTCCAATTAACTCAATTATTGAAGGGTTCACAACCATTCCTTCCATCTTCACCTTGGAAGGTTTTCGTCAACTCCACTGTCATCCAATAGTTTCCCAAATTTTACTGTCGGATACCTCTACAAATCGACTGGCTACTCTGCAATCCCAACTCTGACTTATCTGGGGTCTTGTTAGAATCAAACCTTCAAAATTTTGTCTTGTGATTTTTTCATTGACGCACGAGTTTGATGGCATGGGACCATCAGCGGGGAGATCGGGGGTGTGCTCCGTGCGTTGACCTGGGTGCACGGACTCAAAGGGTCCAATTCATCGACAACATGTCAACTCCGTCGCGGCGCCCGCAGCAGAAATGTCGCGCGCGCCCCTCGATTCCGGCGGCTTTCTCCCGAGATCGCAGTCGAGCACACCTCCAGCCGACCATGGGTTGGTGAACTCGTCTACCGCGCACAACAGCGGCACCCCCTTCACGACTCCCTCGTCAGCCCCCCTGCAGCCCCACGACTACACTGCCACAACGCCCTCGAAGACCCCACTCGCCTTTCCCATACACGGTCGCCTTGTCTGGCTCGTCTGCGCAAGTATCGCATTACTCAGCGCAAGACATCTCCTGGTGGAGCAAAACCTACACTACCCGCTGCAACTCTACTTTGCGCAGCTCGCCGTCTCTGCACTCATTGCGCTACGGCCCTGTTGGAGCCAGCAAGATGTCCAAGAATCGTTTCGCGAGAGACCAGAGTCTCGGGGATCTGCGACTCGTGGAATGGCTCTGCTTGTGGCATCCATGTGTCTGATGTCGGTGTCGACCATATGCGCTCTACAAGCGATCCTGCACGTCCAAAACCTGCCGACTTTGATTATGATGGCTGTAAGAATATGTGTCGCATCTACATGGTTCAACCAAACTCATATTTCCCAGATGGTAGTCTTCTTCGCCGAAAGCCTTATCCTCGTCGTCGCTCGCATCGTCCCGTCTACGCACCCTGAACTCGTTCGCATAAGCCTATTGTTACTCGCTGGTGTCGGTCTTCTGTTCACCGAATACCGGCTCAACGTGCCGGGCCTGGTATCGTCGATCTTGGCCATGCTGTTGGCTGGAGCTGCTCGGGCCCTGCGCCAGGTCATTGCCAAATATTATCCAGAAGCGATGGCGAGCAACATGAATACCAACGGTCGATCCGTCGCGGTAGCAGCGGCGGTAGGCGTAGTCTGGGTATTGGTGTTTCGGCAAGGGCCCCAGACGTTTGTCTTTGACTTTGGCAGCGTCCCATTGCTGGCTATTCACGCTGTCTCTTCTGCTTTGGCACTGGCCTTGGGAAAGTCTATACTGTTCCCTATTGACGAAACGATCTCTGATTCGATATTCCTTGCCGATGGTGCTCGTGGGCGTCACGTCTACGATGCCTTGACCGTTGCTGCCTTCACGGGCATTGTGGGCTGCCATTCCGCATTGTCAACTCGTCGTTCGTACACGAACATGTACCAATTTTGCTGCTTCCTTCTTGCGATGCTCTGCATCAGCAGCATAGATTACCTCGCCCCATCCCAAAAGTCTCGCTTTGCGCAAAGTGCATATGAGCTTCTGGATGGCTCAAGACCATCGATGGAGGGCAGGAACCCCTCAAGCTTTGTCAAAGATACGAATTTTTCTAGTCTGCGAGCACTTTTGTTAAAGGTACAGGCCAACAAGATGGTGCGTAGATACTCGCTTGGTGTCAGTATAGCCTTGCTTTGGACGGCATATGTTGGCTTCAATTACACCGAGCGACCGGAATCTCGCAGCCCAACCATCCTCGACACAGAATACAAGCCGACTCTTCCCGTCGAGATTGTACTGAGTATGTACAAAGAGCCCATAGAAGAAGTGAGAGAGCTTCTCCAAAACCTCAAGAACATGCCAGCTCTCTCGGACGCGGAGTCTACCATCTACATCAAAGACAGCACAGCCGACAACGAAGCCATCAAGCAACAAACCGGCGCCACCAACATCATCACGCTCCCCAACGTCGGCCGCGAAGGCGAAACCTTCCTCAACCACATCGTCCGCCGCTGGGACACGCTCGCTCGGCAAACCGTCTTCCTACAAGCCGACATTCACAACCCACGCGAGTTCTACCCGCACCTGAAAAACTACTACAGCCGCGCCCAAACAGGCTACCTCAGCCTCGGCTGGTCCGGCGCCATGTGCGAGTGCGATACATGTGCAGACCGCCTCTTCTGGACCGACACGACGCACCTCTTCCCGCAGCTCCACTCGCGCATCACAAACGCCTCGACGTCCTTGACGCCGGTGATAACCCCAGTCTCGACAACGTGCCCGCCGATTCTCCTCAGCTACAAAGGCCAGTTCGTCGTGTCGGCCGCCCGCATCCGCGGCATCGGCAAGGCCGTCTACGACGACCTGTGGCAAGCGTTTGTCGACGAGAAGAGCTGGGCCCACCAGGAAGATTACCTCCAGGGGCGCCCTGACTCTATGAATGCGCCCGACTTTGGGTACACGATGGAGAGGGCGTGGAACCTGCTGTTTCAGTGCGCTGGGACTGAGGTCGGTTGGAAGTGTCCATCGTTGATTAGTGGGTGGCGTGTCGGTGGGGATATTAGTGATTGTCAGTGTTTTGATTGAGTTGTGTTGAAGTGTTTGTGCTGTGGATTTTTATTCTTCTTCACTCTCATGGCTATAGCTATATATTCGGCTTGGCCTTTGGCATTTACGATTGGTCACCCGGCCGATGGCGTGTCGGTGTGATGGCCCCAATGTTTATAGACGATATGAATGCCTAGATTAACTACGTCGATATTAAAGTCCGATTAGCCACTCTATATCCATATACCTTCTCTCCGTACCGTTCATAGACAGGCACAATCCAAGCTTGGCTCATCGGAAATGCTGGGAGGCACCCAAAATTCTGGCGAGCACCTAAGATTCTGGCAAGCACCAAAGATTTCGGCAAGCACTTACGATTTCGGCAAGGCTCTTCTTTTTTCTACGCACAGAAGACATAACTTCACACCTGCCCCATCGTCATAAACGCAAAGTCACTACACTGTGTGTTTTCAGTACAAACACATCTTATGCTTGTCAACAATTATCAGCGATCGGATAGATATATATCGGTATGGGACTAGGATCACTGAACAAATAAGGGAACGGACACAACGAAGTGGGCTTGTATTCGCACCCTGTAGCGAGAGATCTTTTCTTTGTTACATTACAGCGAGAGGTTCGCCTACCTAGCTGTGGGAAAGCCAAGCTCCATCATTCACGCCCCGTCAAACTCACTTCCTCATTCAACCCCAACATAGCCATCCCTTCTTCCATCGTCGTCCCCAATGTTGTTACCTCGCTATACGCCCCGATGACCCTTTTCGTGCGGCCTGATGTCCGCGGTGGTGCATTTGTCTTCTTCATTCGCTTCGGGCCCCGGTATACGTCGCTATCGCTGTCGCTACCACTGTCATGATTAGACATGAATGCTACTGTACCAAGAAGCTGGGGTCTGCTTGGAAGCGGCTTGACATTGCTGGGCCTCGTATCTCCGTTTGATAAACAAACTCCAGCATTAGCATCACTGCCCGCACACTTCCGCTTCCCTCTCAACACCAATTCGACAGTCTTCTCCCCCACTGTACGCCTGCTCCCCCGCGTTTCCACCCCGCGAAGCCGCGCAACAGCACTCTGATCCAGGTGCCCCTCCTGCACCGCCTTCGGCCCCGCAGACTCCAGCAGCCCTAGCACAAACGCCATGTCGTCCGGATACGCCCAGTCCTCGCCTGGATATCGCAGCGCGTACGCCACGCAGCGCGTCAAATCAAGCGCGTCGTATCCCTGTGGCATGATGCGTACGCCATCGGCAAGATCTCTGAGCCGTACGCGCGCAGAAGCTCCGTCGTCCTTGCCCGGCGCTTTGAAGCCAGCGACTGAGATGGTGTGCGGATTGAAGCCCAGCGGCGGCGCGATAGAGGCGTGTTTCTTGACTGACCAGTTTGCGTAGCGTGCGTCGACTTTGCTGCGCTTGTCCATGCTGCCACGCATCATGCGGTAGACTGAGTTGTTCGATATCTCTCCGTGCGGCATGTGTCTATGTTGGTTGATGATGCGCGTGAGCAGGCTTGTTGTTGCGCCTGCGCCGATGAGTCGGTCGATGACGGGCCAAGCTTTGAGAGACTGCGGGAGGAACGTGAGGAGCTCGACGAGCGTCAGGTTGGCGGCAGGGAAAGGGAGCGTCGAGGGTGGTGCGTCGGAGAGTTTATCATAGTTCGTTCTGCTGCCGTCTCTTCTGCCTCTTGCCTTGAGTGGTGCAATCGTCAGTGCAGCCGAAGACGGAGTGGGCAATGTAGCGTACATGCCTGGCGGATCTGCATATTCCTGATATATCGGCGCCAGCCCTGTAGCAGGAAGTGGCCACCCCCTCAACACCGCCTCTCGCCGCAGCGGGAACGTATCCAACTGCTCCACGAGATTGTCAGACGGGTCATACGGGATTTCGCCTCTGGCAGAAGCCTCTTTCGGATGCCTCAAGCGGGTTGGCGCCGTACCGAGCCGATGTTTATTCCAAGCGTTCATAACGGCCCGCTCACTGCGCAAGTACGAGTACAGGAGTTCCCGCGGCTCATGATCAGTGTTTCCGATATCCTGCATGGCAATCTCGAACTTGAACTGCAGCATGTCTGCCAGACAGGAAATGTGTCCGTACACTCTCGTGCTATATCTGTAAGATGTATGTAGCATATCGCTAAGATCGGAAAACGTGAGTGACATCTTGTAGAGTAGCGAGTTGAAACTGCCAAAAAAATGTGGCGTGTTGTTAGTTAGAAGGTCCTTTACTTTAAAATATGGAAGCGCCAACGTAGAGATATACGTAGTATCTCATCCTTTTCGACAAAGCTGTCGTGGTCGACGTGAACCACTGGTCCGAGACAAAGGCGCAAGGAGCTGAAGGCAGGTACATGAAGACATTTTGCATGGCACAGTTGTTGGTTCATGTCTCGCTGTGCACAAGAACAATGACGGACCAGAGACAATGTTTTCACCAACGCTACGCGACACTCCCACTACTGAACACCATCCCAAATGCCTCGCCCTCTTCGAGGCTCAGCCCCTCGTCAAGAATGGAGTGTGCCATATCAACAACCGCGTCTTCAATGCCCGCCTCCAGCACCAGCCCATCGCTGAATGCCAACCTGGTAAGTGCAACGAGATAGGCATGCTGACCACCAAGGGTATTGACGAGCTTGCTCTTGATGTCAAATCCAGGATTGCTGCTGTGGATATGGTAGATGAGCTTCATGGTCGAATTGATTGAGTCAACCTTGACGCGCTGATGCGGCGAGTGGGGTTGCCTGTACAGCGACATGATGCAGTGGTCGAGATATTTAATCAGACGACCAATGCAGATGCGGTTCAGAGCCAAGCGAGTAGAGCCGTGCTGCTGGATAGAGAAGTGTGTGAGGATGGAAAGGACGAGTAAGCGGAGATGCCAAACTTCTGATTCTGTCACTGGAATGGACGCAGTGCAAGGGGAGGGTATCTCGTTGAACATGTTCGTGAGCCGGCCGACGAGGGCATCTTCTCTGTTTGCCTGGCTGTCGTGCTGCGAGTCGGCAGCTACGATAGGGCCTAGAGATGTGTTCAAAGCAGATGTGCCAAGGATCTGCAGCATGAGTGTGATCTGCGATAGTGGGTGTTCCTTGTTCAGTAGCATGATAGCAAAGTCAGACGGGACAGCCTGCCAGAAGCGCGTTATCGCGCTTGCATCAGCTGAAGACACGCAGCTTGTTGCGAGAAGATAGAGCAGCTCCAAACAGTCCAAAACGTCTATGTAAGCAGCAACTTCAGAATGTGTGGAGACAGAGAGTTGGACCATGGCCTTGTCACCATTTTTAGCTGCCTTTGACACGGGCAGAGCCACGAGGTCAACAGATGCAATGATTAAGGGCGCGGCAATATCAGTCAGCTCAACAGCAGTCTCGGCAGGCTCACATGCTAGAATAAAGTGGATGGCATCGAGGACCAGATAGGTTGGAGCATAGTGCTTCTCGTCAAGACACTGCTTCCAAATGTCGAGAAAGACGTTGCAAATGGCAAGTGCCAGGTGATGGGCGTCAGCTGTATGCGTGACCGACAAGGCGTCGTACACGATAGACGAGAGTGTCCTGGACGGCTGTGAAGGGAAAGCGTGCTGTGTTAGAGCTTCGAGAATGCGATCTGTCCCGTTCGACGAGCGGTGAGAGAGCAGACGGTGTAGGAGGTTGAAGCGACGATCGTCCCGTCGGAAATGGTGTAGGAGGACGGCATCGATCTTTGTACCAGTAGAGGGCTCTGCGTCCTTGTCTCCTGGTCGTGAGCGCGGCTCGCTCAGCTGTAGGGCGGGTAAGGGTATGGGGCTCTGGTCGGAGACGTGCCTCTTACGCTTGCCAGCCTGCTTGGGTGTTGCCGTTGTCTGGCGCTCGCGACGCCTCGAGGGCGAGACCACTGCGACGTCATCGTCATCGAAGCCGTCTCCCAATGGAGCCCGTGACTTTTGGGTACGGCGTGGCGTTCCAGCTGGACTGAGATGGGGAGGGGCAGCACGCTTGGGGTGAGAGGCAACCGCTCTACGGGTACGCTGAGCGATGCTGGCATCACGGAACTCGTGCTGGTCGAAGACGCTGTTGGTAGCAGCCTGTTCCTTCTCACGTCGCAGCTTGTCGATTTCAGCACGCAGGGCGGCCAGCTCGCCGCCGTGCCATTGCTGCTGTTCAGCCAGATCGCGCTCATGCTTGCGGGTGTCGATGTCGTGGCGGCGGCGTAATGTGTCAGCCTCGCCGGCTTTGGTCTGCAGCTGGGCCTTGAGATCGTCGACGGCCCTCTTCTCGCGGAGCTTGGCCTGCTCGAGCTGGCAGCGACGTCAGCAGAGCCTAGGGGGCCAAGCACGGGTGACGCACCTGTTTGATGCGCAGCAGCAGCGCATCGGGGTCGGCCTGGGAGCGGGGCGGCTGCGACTGGGGCGGCTGTGAGTGGGGAGGGTCCTGGTGAGTGTGGGTGTGGTTGTGTGGCGAGTGGGAGGTGAAGCTGTCAAGATTGATTACTTGGTCGCCGTCGTCGAGGCCATAGTCGCTCTCGAGGGCGGCGTGTGGCTGCTGGTGCTGGTGCTGGGTCAGGTGTTGGTGTGGCGGCTGGGTGGCGCGCAAGGCATTGGCTTCAAACTCCTGCAGGGTATTGATGGGCAAGAAGTCGAGGTCTGGGTCAGAAAAATCAAACTCATCCTCGTCGTCGTCGGCGGGGGCCATGGGTGCTGGATATGCTGCTGGTGGTTGTACCTCTACCGTCGCAGTTGGAGTTGTACCTGTCCCGACGCGTCACTGCCAGCCCAATCACATGCTCGCGCCTAGGGAGATTCGCTTAGCTAGCGGGTGCCATGACGTGTGGTCCGCAGTTCGTCCATTGCTTTTCCAGCCTGTTAGTGACAGCGCTGCCCGACTCCAAGCACCCCAGCCAGCACTTCAACTACCGCTCCCAGCCAACTTGTTCCTCTCGACGCCGCCGTCTGCTCCCTCTTCATCGCGACACACGCTGTCGCCCCTGCCGCCGTCCCTCTGAGCCTGCGCCTGCGCCTGCCCTCCGACAGCTTCCGCCCACCCCCCGCCGCTGCGCTCCCTCACTGCACAATGGCGCGCCCCCGCAAGGACGTCAAGTTCGCCCACAAGAGCGCCGCCAACGGCCGTGCTCGCCGCCTCTCGATGAGCATGTCGGACATCAGCGAGACGGGCTCCCAGCCCGCCAGCCCTACCCGCAACGGCGCATTGGAGCCTGCCGTCCCAGAGCCCCCCCAGCAGTCCGAGTACGAGAAGAAAAAGGCAAACTTCATCGTCCGCACCACATGGACCCTCGTCATGATCGGTGGCTTCTTCTTCGCCCTCGGCGCCGGCCACCTCTACATCATCATTATCATCACCGCCGTCCAGGTCATCTGCTTCAAGGAGGTCATCGCCATTGCAAACGTCCCCAGCAAGGCCCGCAGCCTGCGTTTTACAAAGTCACTCAACTGGTATTTCCTCGGCACCGCAATGTACTTTCTCTACGGCGAGAGCGTCATCTACTACTTCAAGCACGTCCTGCTCGTCGACCGCATCCTGCTGCCCCTGGCCACGCACCACCGCTTCATCTCGTTCATGCTCTACATCATCGGTGAGTTCTAATCCTTGACTCTCGTGTCTTCTGCTAACGTCTCAGGTTTCGTCTTCTTTGTCTTCTCCCTCCAAAAGGGCCACTACAAGTTCCAGTTCACCCAGTTCGCGTGGACTCACATGGCCCTCTTCCTCATCGTCGGACAGGCTCACTTTGTCATCAACAACATCTTCGAAGGCTTCATCTGGTTCATCCTGCCCATCTCCATGGTCATAACAAACGACATATTCGCCTACCTCTGCGGAATCACCTTTGGCCGCCACCAGCTGATCCAGATCTCCCCCAAGAAAACATGGGAGGGTTTCCTCGGCGCCTGGTTCTTCACCGTCATTTGGGGGGTCCTCGCTACACACTTCCTGGCCCAGCACAAGTTCTTCATCTGCCCCGTCAACGACCTCGGCGCAAACATTCTGTCTGGCCTCGAGTGCAAGCCCAACCCCGTCTTCATCTCGCGCAACTACACTCTTCCCTTTGTCCCTGCCGGTGTACCCATTCCCCGCACCTTTGAGATTATGCCTGTCCAGGGCCACATGGTCATCCTCGCGACCTTTGCGTCGCTCATCGCTCCGTTCGGTGGCTTCTTCGCCTCGGGCCTCAAGCGCACCTTCAAGATCAAGGATTTCGGCGACTCCATCCCCGGCCACGGCGGCATGACCGACCGCTTCGACTGCCAGTTCATCATGGGCTCCATTGCTTTCTTCTACTACTCCAGCTTCATTGCAACCCACTACACCACCGTCGGCGGCGTCATCGAGGCCGCCATCACTGGTCTCACAATTGACGAGCAGATTGAGGTCGTCAAAATTCTTAGCAAGAGCCTCGTCAACCAGGCCGTCA
This sequence comes from Neoascochyta sp. HWLR27, assembly GCA_019775935.1. Lineage (NCBI taxonomy): Eukaryota > Fungi > Ascomycota > Dothideomycetes > Pleosporales > Didymellaceae > Neoascochyta > Neoascochyta sp. HWLR27. The sequence continues at coordinate 19,220 of WODD01000222.1, forward strand.
TCTCCCCTCAGGTAAGATCCCTCGATCTACAAACTGGCTCCGGCTGACAAATTAGATTCTCGAGCTCCTCTCGGAGCAATTGCAGCGGAGATGATTACTCCTGTGACGAAACCTACGTTCAGGACCCGTTAGAGCTGATTAGGGTTGTTTTCGACAAGATATGTTCTTATGTAATGTCTATGGGGCTAGTGCAGAGCATTGCGGTTGGATATTGGCATTTTGGCGTATATACCCTCTATACAGCCGCCTCAGGACGAGGTGTTCGTTGTACGTATTATCAGCCTGGATTGGAAGCAGCATATCTGCAGGCGGGAGAGGTGCGCAGTAATACTGGTCATGTCTTATGCTACGAATACAACTTCTCAACTCAGCATGTGCGTCTCTTGGCATCGCGTGCACAGACTTGGATGTAACTCTAGAGTGCGAACTTCGGAACACCAACACCAACATCTGTAAATGCCGCCGCCGCCTCGACCGTTCGTCAACGACGCACTATGGCGCTGTCTGTGTCCGGGCTTCCCGCCGAGCGCCCGGCTCCTGCCTCGTGCAACCGCTGCTGCGCACCGAGCGACTCAACACGTCCAAACCAACCCTTGTAATCAATCGCGCCCGTACAACACCCCACCCGCGAGCCCGCTGAGCGATCCATTCCCCTCCTACTTCCAAGAACAGCCGAAGCGTCCTCTGCGAAGCGGACTCACTGGACGCGGACGCAAAACGGTTTCGCTTGCGCACCAGCCAACAATCGATCTATACGAGCTTCTACGCAGCGAGGGTGCCGATGGTCGCTACGACCAAGTCATGCAAATCATAAATGTGCTGGTTCGCGATCGCGGGGAGAGACCCAACACTCACATGTACGCCGCGATCCTGCACAGCTTTGTGAGCAGCGAGAACGGCACCGCAGGCAAGGTGCGCAAGGTCCTAGAAGAGATGGGGTTTTGGGAGCACGGCGCAGGCCTAGGAAAGATTGATCTCGACCCAAAGGTCTGCGAGTGTGTGCTCGAGGCGCTGGCTGTGCACCCCGACTACCTTCTGCGCAACGAGATTCTCGAATACATGAAGGCGCGGTGGTTCACGCTATCGGAGCGCGCGCACAACTTCGTCGTGGCAGGGCTGCTACGCGATCGCCTGTTCGAACAGGCGCTGGAGATGCTCGATGACATGGCACGGAAGGATATTAGGATTGAGAACTGGCTGTTCGACAAGACTATGTGGATGCTGCTGGAATTCGGCGAAATAGAGGAGGCGTTTGATGTCTTGAACTTGAGGCAGAGTTTGCAATCAAAGAGATCAGGCCACCACCATATGAAGCTGAGTCCTGCTTTGATGGGTGCCATGCTGGACGCGGCAGGGCGAGTACAGCTTGTGAGTACAGCACTACTATAGATCTCGTCTTTGACTAACAACACCAGCACGAACCTACAAGGAGGCTATGGATGACCCAGGTCCAACCAGGCTACCTCAAGCCGCCGACTGCAACCTGTGTGGCCGTCCTGTCCATCGCCTCACGCAACGGCGATGTGCAGCTGGCGACTGACGTGTTCCGGCTTCTCACTGAGCGAGAGACAACCTTTACAACACACCACTACGAACTCTTGATCGAAACACACCTCAAAGCAGGCGACCTGGCCGCCGCCGTGTCTGTCATCCTCATCATGGTTGACGCCAACCTCAAAGTCACGGCCGAGACGTGCCACCCGCTGTACTGGTACCTGCGCAACGAGAAACCCGACGCACCGAGCCGTCCCATCGCGGCCTTTAAGCTCCTCCAAGACGAAGAAGCCAAAGGACGCAAAGTACCAACGGCGGCAGTCAACGCATGCATCCAAGCCAGCATCGCGCTCTCGCGCCTCGAGGAAGCCATCGAGATGTACAAAGCGCTGCACAGCGTGTCGCCGACGGGCCCCAACACGCAAACCTTCAACATCCTCTTCCAAGGTTGCTCGAAAGCGTCCCGCAAAGACCTCGCCATGTTTCTCGCCAGCGAGATGATTGAGCTGGACCTGCAGCCGGACCGGCTGACGTACGACCGGCTCATTATCGTGTGCATGCAGGCGCGCGAGCTCGACGACGCGCTCGCGTACTACGAGGAGATGCGCGAGCTGGGCATGCGGCCGCGGCGCGGCACGTACGAGATGCTCATTACGCAGGCGGCGGCCAAGGGCGACGAGCGGTGCGTCGCGCTGCTGCGCGATTTCAGGGATGGCGGGGACGTGGTTACGCGCGCGGTGGAGCGTGCGGTTGGCGAGCGGTTTGTCGAGCGCAGGGAGATGTTGAGGGAGAGGGAGAGGGAGGAGAAGAGGGCGAGGGAGGGCGGGGGTGAGAGCGAGGGGCAGAGTCGAGAGGCGGGGGTGGTGTAGCCAGGATGTGTTTGTTGTATAACTATGTGTAGGACATATATGGAGTCGGCCTGGGAGGGAGACTCGTCTCTGCCCAGAAGCGCATGACAAAGCACATGATGAAGCCTATCACGTAGCACATGAAGCACATATCGAAGTACGTTATAAAGCCCATTAAGAAGCCCACCACGGATCCCACCACCCACTCACCCACCCGCTCTCTACACACCCCATACCATATCCCTATCCCCCACCTCCTCCCTCCCTCCCCCATCCAACCCGCAACCCCCAAACCGGCCCTACCGGCCCTACCGGCTCTACCGGCGCAATAACGGCCCACACCACCCGCCCCAACACTCACCATGACGTCTGGCGCCTACCTACTTACCCACCGAAGCGGTGGCGCGGGCGTGGCGCGGACGCGGACGCGGGTGCTTACGAGATGGAATGCAAGGTCGTGTTCGTCAGGCCGCCTGTTTGTTTTGCGCCGTGTGCAGTGGGTGCCGGTGGAGCGAGGGGGAGGGGTGGGGGAGTGTGTCGGAGGCGGAGATGGAGATGGACGGGGTCGGGGTGGAGATGTCGGGGGGTTCGTTCGTACCTGGGTTGGGATGGGCTGGGCGGGTAGGGTAGGGTATGTCGTCGACATTGGTGGGTGGTGGGCGAGTATACCTGTACTGTGTGAAAAAACATGTACATACCTAGTCATAATAACTAACGCAGTCGAATACAGATCGTCCTTCCCCCTTTCCTTTTCCCTCAAACCCAATCCCCAGCCTACCCCATTCCCCCATCCCCATCCCCATCCCCACCCTCCAACCAATGCCCCTCCATCCATCCCCCACGCCGTTTACCTACCTCCACCTCACCCGCACCAAAAAGTGGACGCGCTACCACGCACCCGATAGTGTCCGATAACGCCCGAAAACCAGGCAGCGATGCGGGGCCGTGCGCGCCGCGGATGCATGTACTCGGGCAGGGTCGTCGGAGGTCGTCGGAGGGGTGGAACGTAGGTGGCTACCCTAGGAAGGTACGGAACGGAGGGGGGACAGGGTTTGTGGGTTGGTTGGGTTTTTGTTGTGGTCGGGGTTGGGGACGGATCGGCGGTTTGACGTGAGGGCAGGGTTCCGTGAGGGCTGGGGTCTGGGGATGGGGGGATGGGGTAGGTTGGGGATTGGGTTTGGGGGTTGGGAGGTGTGTAGTTGGTTATATGGTTTTTTGCACGGGGGTTGTCTACAATGGTAGTGACTGTGGTGTTAATGTGTCTGGGTGTGGTAGTGGTAGATGTGGTGTAGGTCGTGCACACAAGCACCAGCACGCAGACAGGCGCCCAGGAAAACAAGCACTCGGACGAGTCGGGCGGCGCACACAAGCAAGGCCGAGGACGGCAGTGGCAGACTTGTCTTGGTATCGTGGCTGGGCTGGGCTGAGACGGGTAATACGGAGGTTGTTATGACTACAGGCCTCGGCATCTCGTCCGGGTCCATGTCCATGTCCATGTAGGCAGCTCAAGCATGGATGGGCAGAGAGACGGCGGGACCGAGTGTCAAGCAGACCAGACACTGTGCCTGGGGACGGCCACCTGTCTTGATATTCACGTCTACAATTGTCTGCGGTCTAGAAACCGAGCAGCAGCTCAACACTTCTGGTGCTAGCAAAGGTGCAGCGCTCAACGGACAGACTCACCGGATGGCATGCCAGACTAGGAAGGGATCGGTACTAGCAACGGCAGTGTAGTGGCAGAAATAGCTGCGTGGGCGCGGGTACCTGGGTGGCTGTATGCAGTGTGTGTGCAGTGTATGCAGCGTTGCTGGGTCAGTTATTCTCCGTATGCACGCTGCACAGGTGGGCTTGCAAAGGCCGAGTTTTGTCCTCGGCGCCGACTGTGGCTGCGGATGGCGATGCCAAGGGGAAACAAGGGTTTTGGCCCTCGCCATGCACTGCTTGGCAGGCTACCTACAAGCATGACTATGAAGAAAAGTGTTTGATGTTGATGCCGGAGCGTGTGCTGCGCGGCCGGGTCGGATGGTGGTTGTGCGAATTTTGCTTTTCTGCCGAGCTTGCTGGGAAGGGCGCTCCTGTGCTCATGGCATCCGGCGACGACGTCGGCAGTCGATGCGCCCTTGTCCGTCGGAGGACGACACTGCTTGCAAAGTAGGTGGCCATGTCGGCAGAGATTTTCTGGTGGTGGGTGCAGGTGAGTGGGTGATGATGATTATGGCAATGACGTCTGTCCCAGGCACATCACATCAGCATCAGAATGCAACCTCGTATGATGCTCCCACCAGTGCTCGTGCCGGGGAACGTTGAACCAGCGCGGGACCATGTAGCCGAGTGAGGCACCATCTGCCGTCATCTGGCAATAATAGGTAGTGCTGCGGTCGAATTTGCGTCCTGGGCCCGGCGCCGGCCAAGATAGCCCCGAGCGCAAAGAGCAAGAAGCGAGCATGAGGTCCCCACCCGCGCAGGTGGACCGACTCGAGCCACTCGCGGCCCGCGTGTAAGTAATAGCTAGGTAATGGCTAGGTAATAGCTATTGAATAATGGAAAGACGACGCTGGCTACACGATTCGCGTCGGGCTGGTCGCCTGGCGGCCAGCGACTCGGCGTCCATGTCGATAACCGCCTCGATAACGAGGTGCCTCAGCATGAAACAGCACGACCAACCCCTCCCCAGCCTTCTGCCGCTGTTGCTGCTGTCAGGGCATGGCCGTCTGGCCCAACTGTAGCGGATCGTCGCTGCCAGACGCAGACCCGCGTCGTGGGGGAGCAAATGGCCGTTCGAGCCGTTATCAGACGACAGCGCCAAGCTAAAGCTTGTCACGGCTTAGCATCGACGCCGTCGTTCCCACTCGCCTCTCCCACTCGCTCGCCTCCCACTCGTCCACTCTCGTCTCCCAGGCCGCAGAGCCGCAGTCGCTGCCCTCGCCGCACTCGCCGCTCCAGCCCCACCCGCCTGCTCGCTCCCGCCCATGGCTCGGCCTCTGCTTCTCAGGCGCCGTCGCTGATATGACTTCGCGCCCCGGGGTTTCGCGCCAGCCCTTCTTGGGTCGCCTCTCAATCTCCCCCTCCACACCGCCGGTGAGGGCCAATCCCCATTGTGGAGATCAGACTACCGCCGTCCACACACCACAATAATGTGGGGACGGCGAAGAGCCTACAAGTACCTCGCGCCCTCCCGCTGCTCTGCCCTTCACCCTTCCGTTGCGTCCTCCTCCGCTGCTCTCCCAGCACTCTCCCCCAACCGCCACCATGGGTCTTTCGGGAACTTCCCTGCAGATGGTCCAGCTGCTGCTGGTCGTCCTGCCTGCTTTTGTCCTCTTCGGATACAACCAGTCGGGTGTCGGTGGCTTGCTCTCCCTCCGTGACTGGAACGACCACTTCCAGGACATCAACGTCATCGACGCCCACGGTGCTGAGAAGAGCCACAAGTCGACCGTCCAGGGTGCCGTCGTAAGTCCTGGCCTCGGGCAAAAAGCAATTCCGGATCCACGCTAATTCTCGCAGGTGGCCACCTTCACCATTGGTGCTCTCTTTGGTGCCCTCAGCTCCACTTGGATTGGCGACCCCCTTGGCCGTCGCAAGCTCATCTTCGGCGGTGCCTTCCTGACCCTTATCGGCGAGATCCTCCAGTGCACCGCCTTCCAGACTGCGCAGTTCGTTGTCGGCCGCTTCATTCTCGGATGGGGCATCGGTGTTCTGAGTGCGACGGTTCCTGTCTGGCAGTCCGAGTGCTCGTCGTCTGCCAACCGTGGCAAGCACGTCGTCCTCGATGGATGCTTCATCAGTCTGGGCTACCTCCTCGAGGCGTGGATCAACCTCGGCTTCTACGAGCAGAACAACCTGCCCCTGCAGTGGCGCATTCCTCTCGCCATCCCCACAGTCATCTCCCTCATCCCCATGGCTGTTGTCTTCGTCATTCCCGAGTCCCCGCGTTGGCTCGTCAACAAGGGCCGTGTCGAGGAGGCGCGCCGCAGCTTGTCCGCATTCAAGGGTCTTTCCCTTGAGGACCCCGCAGTGACTGCCGAGATTAGCGGCATTGAACTGGCCCTCGAGGAGACCAAGGGCACCGCCGTCAAGCTCAGCGACATCTTCACCAACGGCAAGGACAGGCTGTTCTACCGCTTCTCGCTCTGCATCTTCCTCCAGTTCTTGCAGCAAATGTGCGGTAGCAACCTCATCTCGACTTACTCGACCATCATCTTCCAGCAGGGTCTCGGCCTTGACAGCGAGACCTCGCGCATCCTCTCCGGCGGCGCGCTGACCTGGAAGTTCCTGTCCTGCTTCGTTGCCTTCTTCACCATCGACCGCTTCGGCCGCCGCAAGCTTTTCATGTTCAGCGGCGTCGGCATGGCATCCTGCATGCTCGCCCTCGCAATCGCATCGAGCTACCCCAAGGACAACCAGGCCGCGCAGATTGCCTCGGCGCTGTTCGTCTTCCTGTTCAACTTCTTCATCCCCATCGGCTTCCTCGGCGCAAACTTCCTCTACTGCACAGAGGTCGCGCCCACGCGCCTGCGTGTCCCTATGGCCGGTATCTCAACCGCCAACCACTGGCTGTGGAGTAAGTTTCTCCGCCCCCTACCTTGCCCACATCCCATACTAACCACTCAACAGACTTTGTCGTCAACATGGTAACCCCTGTGGCTATCGAGACGATCGGCTGGAAGTACTACCTGGTCTTCCTCATCATCAGCGCCATCATCGTGCCCATCGTTTTCCTCTTCTACCCCGAGACAATGGGCCGCAGCCTCGAGGAGCTCGAGACCATGTTCTCCAGCGGCAAGAGCATCCCCGGTATCGTCCGCGAGTCCCTCAAGCCTCACAACGCCACCCTGTCGCCCATCCACACCATGGAGAAGGGCGAGAGCGGCTCCGTCGACGAGGACGAGTACGTCTCGCGCTGAAAAAGCCGAACCGTCGCTCGGAAGAAGAAAAACGGTAGCGCCGTGTGATGGATGGGTGGATGGATAGATAGCTTAATGACGAAATGAAACGACCCTCTTATGATCTTTATATACACTTCACCTCTCCCCTCTGCCCCCCTGTGTGCCTGCTGTCGGTGTGTGTTCTGAGTGGGACGACCAAGTTTTTTTTTCGCAAAAAGTACCCACTCTGCGTGCCCTCATCCCGACTTCTTCCGCGGCCCTCTCTTTCCCGCGTCGCTGCTAACAGGCACAAAGCAAGGCTTGTAAGGCTGCAAGGCTACAGGGCGGACGCTGCTGGTGCCCTGTTCCGAAGACGCCCGGCTGGACCCGCTTGTTGTCGGGCTGGCTTGGGTTGGGAGAGGTAGATAGGAGAAGGTGGTTTTGCATGTGATTGATTAGCTAACTATGGCTTTCCATGTGAAATGTAATGTCATGTGATGCCGGGAGGTAGGTACGTGCAGTGGTGTTTTGGAGACGTGCTTGGGTGTGCTTGTTTGTGTGTGTGCTTTGTGTGTTGTTTTGGATCGGTTGTAGGTACATGTGCTGCCTAGGCTGTTTCTATATTCATTCACCCTTCGATATCTCATTCGGCTTGCTAGATAAATCGCCAGTGATACCTACTTGGCCCTAGAATGTTCTGATGAGTGGCAGTGTAATGTGCCCATCTAGTAAGACCCCTCAGAGCCCCTGATATTCCAAACACAGTGTTCGATGTCCAATCTCAAAGTAAGGCCAATTTTCCCAACCCAATTACTCGCCGTGTCCCCTCCTCCTCCACACACTCACTCAACCTTCTTCCTCTTCCGGCTCCGATCTCCACTCCCGTCCAAATTCCCTCTGCTCTCCACACGCTCCCGAAACTCGGCAACAGCCTTTGCATGTCGCGATATGACTTCCTTGTCCGGCTCTCCATTGCCCATATCAATCAGACTCTCGATGCCTGCCTCTTCTAGGAGTCGCGGCACCTCGCTGAGCATCGTCTCGTAGCGGCCTTCGGCGCGACACTTGGTGATGAGCGCCGTCAGCGGACCGGCGTCGACGCCAGACGGCAGCTCGCGCAGGCCGTGGGTGAGCCCGAGCAGTGGGTAGTCTGTTTTTTCTGCGCCCTCGTAGGTCCACGACCCGGCAGAGTACGATTGGGGAGAGCTACTGGGCGTCGAGTCGTCTGGAGGCGCTGCTGTGTCTTGCTTCTTCCCGAAAAGGCGTGCGGAGATTGATCTCCTGCTCAGGCCTTCGGCGCTGGAAAGACCGCGTGTCTTGTTGATCAGGTTAGCTATCGCGGTCGCCTGGGTGCCAGCACTGTTCAAGCGCTCGGCGCCTTTGCTCCAGGCGCTGTGGAGGGGGAAGTAGCAGAGTAACTCCATGAGGGTGAATTCAACGTCTCCAAGAAGACTTATGTCGACTGATGTAGGGGTCGCCACGCTCTTGATTGGGCAGAAACCTCGTTTGTTCTGCTTGACGAGGAAGGCTGTTTGATTCTCTCCTTTGGAGGCCAAGGCCTTTGCGATCAGACAAGGAATCGGTTGCTTCTTCTTACGCTGGGTGAGAGTAATCCCGGATCCTTGCCAGGTCTTCCCGGGGGACTTCTCGAAGGGAGATTCGGGATCTTGCTCCTTTTGCGTCATCCAGCGCCAGGCATCTTCAAGGTCGACAATGTCGTCCGGGCAGTCGCAAGTCTCGTTGTAAGCGCTCACCTCTGAGACGTTATCGCCACTTTTCCCATTTTCTTGAGAGGCTTCGGGGTCAGCCTTCCAAACCTCCCCCTCGGACATGCCTTCAACAAGCGCAGGTCCCTGGAAACTGCACTGCGGGAGGATCCAGTCAACACCATCAAAGTTGTAGATGTCCAAATTTGACCCGTCACCAAATAGTGAAATATCAGGTAGCATGTCAGTCTCGGGGTGCATGTCGCCACCTGGTGTGTATCGGTAGAGTCCGCCTTGGTGAAGCTCCTCAGATGTCAAGGGCATGGGTCCCACCGGTGTGAGCTTGAACGCCTGATGATACGGATCAAAGACGACAGGTAGCAAGCCGAACCAAGACACCTGACGCCATCCCAAAGGTAGTGAGAGCTTCGGTGCTTGCGAAGTGTCAGGCAGGCCATCGATGAGTGGCACAAAGTGCGCGTGAAACGTCAACCGCTGGTCTGAGGTGGGCCACGGGTACGATGGGTGCGTGCTTCCGCCTGGGGGATACTGGAGCTGCCAGTCTGTAGAGAGTGGCACTGGGTTGTCGTCTTGATTGATACTCACATCATAGGGAGAGTCGGAGGGACCAGTCCAAGTCAAAACTGGGGTAGTCGGGGCCTTCGCCTCTTTCTTTTTTGGATACCGTGCTTGAAGTGTATGCTCTATAAGATCGCATTAGATGTCCTGCTGTTTTGATCTCTTATGGAACACTCACCTGCTTTGAATGACTTCTTTGTAAACCTGGCGCTCCGTCGTACGAACGTAGCTTCGGAGGCCGCCTGACGACCGCTGCGGGTGTTCACGCTAGATTTACAGGGTGTTGCGATGTCTGTTTCGAGCGACGGCGATCGTGCAAACCCGTGGTGAGAAGGGCTTTCTGTCAACCCTGGTTCATCTTTAGAGGAACGCAACACCTCTGTGGCGTTGGGTGGGTCCTCCAAAGTAGGCTGTTTGTCAAACGTGACGGATGGTTGGTTGTCGAAAATCAAAGAATCAGTTCTTTTTGCGAGGCTAATTTCGGAGTCTGTCTCGAGACATAACTGATTGATGGCTGGAGTGAGCGGCGAGGGCAGACCGTGCCAGTTACTGCGTGTTATCTTCGTCGTGGGTGTCTGGGGCTCATTGCGAGTATCGCAGAATGGATCGGCTGCGTCGAAGCTATCTTCGCAGATAGTAGACGAAATGAGCGCCGTTTCTGTCAGTCTTTTAGTTAGGTGTATTTCTCATCTCGGTCGTCACATACTAGAGTTTTCTTGCTCGATGCATCCTGGAGTGCGTGGCAACGACCCCCCGGCTTGGATTAACGGCGAACTCGGCGGATCTGGCGTCAAGGGTAATATGGGTGGGGGAGATGGGGTCCGGAACGTGTTATCCATCCTGCGCAGGAATAGGCTGTCCGTGGTTCTGTGGAGGCCCAAACACGTCGCAGCAGCTTCATGAAACCCTGCCAAGATAGAGTTGAGGGCAGCAAAGTTGATGGTGATTGCGATACGTAAGGCAACAGTAAAGACTGCAAGATCTACTCCTCTGCAGCAGGTGCTCCTCACCGCGTTTGTCGTCTGCTTTCACCCGACGGCCGAGTGGCGGTCACTCACCTCAGTGGGAAAACAGCTCCGCCAAGTACCTGAAACAGAATTCACATTTTTCAGTGACCGCAGAATGCATATTGCATGAAGGTTGGAAATGGAGGAGTATAAACCATGCAATATTGGGATCATGGATGGCTTTTGAAGCAGCATTCAGCAGTGAATCGAATCGAAGGATCGTGGGCGAAAGCTCCATACGTGCGATTATCTAATTGACGTGGTTATATCCAGAATCTACACTGCCACTATATTTCCTAGTAGAAGATCGATGGGCCCTGGTCCTCAAAGAACTCGTAGTCCAACAGGTCTAACAAAACCTTCTGACCGACCCACGACTCTTCGACGGCAGGGCGAATACGCTCCGGTGGCAATACAAATCCAAAGTCGCCCGTATCGGGCAACTCAATAGTATAGGACCACTCAGCACGCCCGACAGCATACACGTGATCCACTCCTACTCCAGTGGTGGGGTAAAGCACAGCTCCGCTTGGGCCGAATGTGTATGTCGTGGCATTCGAGGAGGTCCTTGCGATCTCCTGGCTCATAAGAGAAGCGGCATTTGTCCACTTTCCCAAGCTCGGCGCGTACAAGGTCTCATCGTGTCCAAAAGGACATAGGATAAGCTGGCTGTAACTGTGCCAATCAATGTAGAGTTTGATACCCTGCTCATCGCGAATACTGCGGAGGAAGTCGTCCATGGCAGCGTTCTCGGGTGCGTCGCGCGGTCGTACACCGCGATAGACTTGGGAGCATTCATCATCAGAGGCGCCGCGTGTGTTCGCATCCCAGTTGTGCTCCCAGTTCCTGTTGATGTCACGACCGAAGCAGGTCTGATTGGCAGCAGTCTCTGGTGGTGGCTGGCGGTTCTTGCGCCACAACCTGTCGTTGGTTTGCGTGTACACAAAGCCTGGTCGATTTAGAGGAAGCAAAAATAGATCTCCGTCTATACTAACCATCGGGATTGACAATCGGAAAGATGTAGAAGTCGTACTTGTTCAAGAAGGTCTGCGTGAGGTTGTCGCCGGACTTGTAGCCATCGATCAGCTGTTTAGTGATGTACTCCAGGGTCTGGTTGAATCAGTACGGGAACTACTTGCTCGATCTAATTACATACCGGAGCGACGATCCATTCACGTGCGTGTACTGTGCCGTGCCAAAGAATAGCCGGCTTTCCGGGACCATCGGCACCCCACATGTGAATACTAGCAGGCAATGTTAGCTAATGTCTCGTTTGCGATTGGATAGTGCTACGAACCCATAAATGTCTCGTCCCTCATACGAGGTTCCTGAGCTAGTCCAGTTTGACTGCTCTGGGAAAGACTCTTGCAAGTCTTTGAAGAACTGGATATGTTCGTCATACGGATGGTAGCTGTCGAACCAATCTCCGCTAAAGTTGTCTTGCCTCTTCCAAGCAGTCTTTGTCTCGGCTTCCTTTGCAATGGAAGAGCCAAGATTATCGTGTAAAAGTCGTGTGCTCAGACCAAGTGCTTCGAATGTTGCTACCTCATGAGGTGGTATAGCAACATCAATGTGATCAGAGCCTGTCTCCCAAACATTGTGAGATATCTTGGAGAGCTCCCTTCGGACCTGCGCTGACTGTCTTCCTGTTTTGATGTGGTATACCTTGTAACCTTCGTAGGACGTCGTCTCAGGGCTGCGGATGGTGGCAGCGGTCACAAGGGAAAGCCAAGCAAGGTTGGATATGATCCTCATGATGTCAAATCTCAGATCTGATGTAACCAAGACTCTCAAATATGCACTTTCAAACTTACAATCAGATGCCTTTTTATACTTCTTGGGCTTGGTGTAGCCACCACCCTCTGGGCGCCGAGCGCGAACGTACTATTATCTTGAAAGCTCGTATTGGCAACAGGTTGTTATGCAACATGATGCATGTTCTTCCTCCAGAAGCCCTGATATGCATGTGTTGTATCTGGATTCGAGCGATAAATGAGGTGGGAGCTTACTTGACCTGCCCGTTTGGACCTAGCATCTCCATGGCATGTCTTGTACTTCCTTGGTGAGGAGCACCAGAAACGTCATTGTATGAACGCACCATTTATCCTCGTTGTTTTTCGCATCGCTGCTCAGAAAATAACAGGCGGGAGAACAATGGCAATGTTCTTGGCTGCCGAGAGGACACGCTCGAGGACCCTAAATAAGGGCAAAAGAATTGCACCAATTCATTACGTCGGGACAAGGAATTGGCGCAGTATACGGGGCACCAAATCATGGTACACATGCAAGATCGTGCACGTCGATACCTTGTTGCAGTGCGGGGTCGTGCCTATCGTGCTGACTTCGCATGTACAGCCTCGTCAACAGGCAAGATGACAAAGGGCTCACATGATATCACGTGTACGTATCTAGAGTATCCTAACAATCCCGATACAAGAAACTATAAATTTCTGGATCACTCTGACAGTCCGATGTAGTAAGGTATATGGATGAACTAAAATGTGGCGGTAAATAATGTTGATGCCAAGGACTTCTTGATTACTGACCACGTATCTAATTGTTGCACATTTCCCAAAGTGGAGAAGGGTGAACACTTAATTGTTCATTTAGAGGAAGATTTTGCAGCAATCGAGTCAAGATAACCATAGCGACTGGAAGAATTGGTAGGCCCGGGGGTCCGAGTCAATTGCCTGGAGGCGAGACGGGAGGTGCCTTACAACCAACCAATGCCTCACTACTTACTGAAGTCATATGAGCTCAGCCCTTCGTGCGCATATAGAAATTCATGTCATGAATATATGCGTTTTCTTTTGTTAAAAAGGAGTTCGAGGCCACATAGATACAATCTTAGTTTGCAAACAGTAAGCTGTAAGAGGTCCCATCTAATAACGTCTCCCGCAGAATCAAATTCGAGAAGGGTTGTGTCTCAACTTGAGCTTCCATCTGATTGCTATGGAAAATCTGAAGCTTGAAAATATGCATGATATTTGTATCGTGAAAAACGAATGAGGAAGACTGGCTATGATGTTGAGAGGGGTCGAAGGGCATGTCATTCCCACTGCAAACGTAATTTGCAAATTCCCGTTCGACATTTCGAGAGCACATGTCTCATGCAATTTTTTTGTATCCCGAATTCAAGAATTGCAGTGTCACTTGGTAAAGGATTGTCAAATGAGGCTGTTTCCTCGTATCATTTAGGTGGAATTTCTATCACGGCACGCGGGTGCGAAAAAAGCCCGCACAGTACAGCATCAGATTTAGATAAGAATGGGGGAAGATTCTACAGGATTGTAGAGAAGAATTATATCTTTCTTTTGGTCAGTTTGAAATCTTGATTAGTGCTTTCGTTGCTGAGGAAGTTCTTAAGCAAGAAGAATGACCTCTGAGCGTGCGGGTTTTTTTCGCACCCGCGTGCCAGGTTTACGAAACGTTCACCGTTGCCACACGGAATCTCCATCAATTCCCGACGAGGCTACAGCACAGAATTCAAAACGTATATCATTGTGCTGTGGCTCTCCATTTGTCGCGGGATATAAAGCCGGCCTAGCGTTACGCACCCCACTACCCTGCACCACACTCGGTTGTACCTCCGTGCCTCCCTACCGTGCTGTCTCTGTTCCTACCCCAACGATAGCATCTGCGAGCAGTAGAATCCATCCAAAGTTTGATGGACCCGTCGAGACCTCGCCAAGACAGGACCGGTCTAGAACATATGGTTCGGGTTGGCACCGTTCGTTCACAGCCAGCGTGGTTTGATAATTGCCACCCAGTCTGTTTATCAGGCGTGCTAACGCTCTTTGAATGCCACGGGTTTGTATTCCGAGCCATCCAAAGGGCGTTGAAGATACCCCTGCTGCCTGTTTGCGCAGTCAAAAGGTATAAGTCGCGTCGCCCTTGCTCGGTGCTCGCACCTTTTGAACGATTGCTGTCCTGTCCTGCTTCTGGCGAACACCTTTCTTACCTGATAACCACCAACTCGTTCCAATGACAGCGCAATACTCTGGACAGATTCAGCAGAATAATACACATTCATTCAAAGATACCCAGGCAGACACAGCCTTCGATTCGGAGCTATCCGAGTTCTTTGATCTCCCGAACCAGTGGCCTTCGCTCCCACAGCAGGCAGAACGTTCGACGACACCTACCCACGACAAATGCTTCCAAGTCTCGAGGCCTTCGGTTTTGGAAACACCACTGCCACTCTTTCAACGACAAGACTCTGTCGAAAGCCTGTTTGCTAGCAACACAGCTTTCGATGACACAGACCTATCGCGATTCACCTATAGCGGTGGTGAAAGCCGTACAGACTCCTTGATGAGATCGTCGATGTCCGCATCATCTTATCGACTGCAAGAGCTGGCAACTTTCTCACCGTCGCAAACATGTCACGACAACATACACACACCAGCTAGCTCGAGAAGTAGCGTCTCCTCTCGAAGACTGGCCGACGCGACTGGAGAACAACACCTCAAGATCACAGAAACCGAAACAAGCACATCACCGACGCAGTATCGATGCGATAATATCAGCGGATATACCAAGGCGGCAGTCTCCGATACAAAGCGTAGTAAAGGCGGCAGGAAACGCAATCCGGAGTTTGTGGAGCCCGGATCAGCACGCTCTGTATATCTCGACAAAAACCGCAAGGCAGCCAAAAGATGCAGAAGCAGACAAAAGTAGCACCAAGAAGATCTTGTTGAGCAGTCGCGCGACCTGGAGCGTAGGAACAAAATTCTGAATGTAGAGGTAGCGATACTCCGAGATAGCAAACAAGGACTCCTGAGCATGGTGGCCCAGCATGTCGACTGTCCAGACAGTCGGATGGATGTCTATCTCCAACGCGAAGCAGACCGCATCGCTGTTGAGGCAGAGAACTATTCGAAGC
>WODD01000222.1:34614-81558 GCA_019775935.1 Neoascochyta sp. HWLR27
GCGCTCAATTGCTCGGCTCGACATCACCACCACCACCAGACTCCTGAGGATGGCGAGGCTGAAGAGCTGGAATCAACACCGGCAATCACCTCGCTGGATAGCCCCTAAATTCCCCTTGCATACAGATATTCCACACGCCTAAGACCCTTAATATGTAGTACGAGACTTGCGACACGCATAGAATGATAGTCTCGGATTCGCCTGGGATTCGCCAATCTGTGGCTCTGTGAGATTCGCAGGCAACCAACGATCAGCCAAGCAATTCGGACGGGTAATTAATGTATGTACATGTCTGATTGTTTCCCAATCTACGCCAGGGCCGAGTTTATGCAGGGCATAGGGAAATCAGGGTAGAGGGAATTTCAGATCTATTTACTCTACTGAAACGATGCCGGCGGCGATGACGTACGAGGTAAAGAGTGAATATCGCCACTCCACAAATGCCAAGCCGCGCCCGCTGAGAGATAGCTATCCGCGTAGAGTGGGGGTCAGAGTGTACGCGCACGTTCTTGTTTGGCCATCGGAAAAGGTCGTAGCTGTCCTACGGTGTTCGCAGGGTTGGAGTAGTTGCTCTCGGCCACCGATTTTAGCGATGAAATGGTGCATTACACTTGACGCCTGGTTAGCCCCCCTGCTGTGTAGTTGTACATAGGCTGGCTGTAGCATCTCGAGGTTCGTTCAGGTATCTATCACAGATATACCCGTGTTTGGACGAGTTTTTAGCCAATTCGACACGCTACCTACTGATGAGGATAGCCCTTCTTCCCACATTTTTCAAAACAGATTGATCTCATTCGTTCTTGAATAGACGCCAGTTTGTGCAGTAGCTCGTATCATGTCGGTCTGTGAAGAGCAAAACCAGAAATACAGCGGCCCGTTGCGAACACCAGATACCGCTTTGTTTTGAACCCCAGAGCTCTAAGCTGCGCTAGTAAGCAATCTCATTGGACACACAGAACGCTGTATCCTTGCAACGGATACATGCACATGCATCGAACTCTACCTAGGTACCTAGGGTCCGGACTAAGTAAGCAAGTCCTAGCCAACTAGTGTCCCAACCGCCACCGAAAAAGCAAAGCACGCCTCTAACGAACCTCGAATGTGGAGCGCAAGGAAGCCTGCTACGACACACTCCACCGTCTCTCGAGACGGTGCCGTCGTTGCAACAATATCGACGACCACGAGGCCCCCCGCCGGCGCTGCAGCGATCTAGAACCGCCGTTGGGTAAAATAGGCGTTTGGAGATACATCTCACTCGGAAGGAGCCAGTGAGACCGATCGATGCACGATGTTCGGGCCAGCCGCACGTTGGATGCCATTGTTATCCGGTTTAGTCGCCCGAGAGCTGCAGCTGCTTGGAGAAGGTAGTGATGTTGTTGATTAGATAATTGATTTTATTAAGACTACGTCTCCATAGTACTGCGGCAGCACTGTGATCTAGAGCCTTCCTAAAGGGATCTAGACGTACAAGGGGTCCCCCGCTCTCACGACATTTCCAAAGGTCTGTAGCGCGGAAGCTGGAGAACCGCTCGGATAACCCTGCGGAATAGAAAGACGGATGCTGGAGTAAGTTATCGATTCATCCTTTCTCGCTCTGCCACGAACTGCTCAATTCCTGTGCTACTTGGCCAAGGTGCCGTGCTTCTCTGAACGTAAAAGTCCCTGGACGAGAAGAGCGATGGGACAAAGACCGGCGGCTATCAGGGGAAGTCTACGGTAAGCCCGTGCTCCTCTTATCAGATTGTTGCGTAGAGCTAGATACGCACGCATCCTTGCTGTCCACCAAGACTATCCCGTGCTCCACTAAAGCTTCTTTTCGAAGCGCAGATACCAAGCTGTGATGGATATCTTCGGGAACTGAGCGTTCCGAGATAGAGACTTCCTGGGCTTTCCTGCCTAGAACTGGTTGCACGTGATCCAACATCGACAGGCAGGCTTTGCGTAAGGCAGGCGGAACAAGCGTTCTTGGGCCTTTGAAAGGATGAGTCGAAGATAAAGGGATACAAACTGGCTTGCCCTTTACAGCAGTTTTCAATCAACGTTGATGGGGTGCCCCGGAAAACAGTCTCTACTTTCACTAGTAGTGGTGGGTTTAGATGGACCTTGTTGACCATGCTGAAGCCTGGGAGGAGTTGGTGGATAAATCTTCTGAGATGGAAGAAACTGCTTGTGCCGAATAAGACGAGATATCTAGGTCGCAGCCGGTGTCGACGCGATGCTCCAAACGCGAGCTCCGATTACTCTTCGTGGCCATTCTAACCATCGCAGCATCTCTGGCGTCGTTGCCAACAACCCCTCGCAGGCCGTGAGAAGCCACCTTGGCCAATTCCCGACCCACCACACTGGGCGAGCTTGTGCCAGCAATGCAGCCCAGTGACATAGGATGATACACGCGACCGGGTTGTGAGCCAAGATCAAGCCGACGAATTGGTCGTCGACTGTCGCTGCCCAATTCAAGAGCAGTGAGTATTCGTCGCTTTCTAGCGACACGTGACGAAACCGGAGAGAAGCCACATGGAGGCCGGAGATGGCATTAGCACAGACTTCTCTGTCTTGCGCGTTCAAAATCCACTCCGTGAGTTCCGCCAGGCCGAGGATTTCCGGTATCTTTTCGTCCTTGGCCCGCATATCCAGTGTCTCGAAATCGTCGCCTTTGGCCAGGTCTATCAAGCGAAAACATGCCTTGGTGTCTTTGATCTGCTCCCAAAATGGAATGACCACCATTCTGACGCCAGCGAGGAGTCGGAAGCAGTGATGAATGGCAGAAATCGGATCTTCGGGTTTCTGTAGCTGCGCAGAACCGAGGTTGTATGTGAAAATGGTTGACGACATCAGAAACATAGGCACAGCTCTTTCCAGGATAGGTACTTCCAGATGCCTCCTATACGACAACAGTCCTCGAGAGATGTGTGAATCTGCTTGTGCCAAGAGGCTCTGGCGGTCCGCTTCAGGGTCAGATATCGCCTTGTGCACCGCTGACATGGCGAGGTAGCCATGCAGCAGAAAAGGAAAATCGAATGCAATTTCCAGAAAGTAATCACGCCAGCTTTCGTCTTCTTCGGCCGAGACGTTTGGGCGCATCGATTTGTGGCAAGTTGACATCCAGTGGTGCATCAAACGGAGATCTGGTATCGAAAGATCGAAGCCACTCCCAGACTCCATTGTTTCGGGAGTCCCGACAGAGCAGTTTTCAACATTGATTGTTGCGTGTTCTCCTGGCACGGGACGAGGTGAATTGGAGTAGCTATTCTGAATTGCTGGCCATGTGCAGTGGATGTCGAGTCGGACGCAGTTCCCACAACGCGGCCTGGCCTCGTTACACTAAAGATCATCAGCAAAAACCGTTTTTACGAATTCGATTTGATTGGAGTTGTACAAGGCGTGTGTCACGACAATTATCTCGACAGACAGTGTTGGTCGCTATTCGCAGGCGCACTCACCTTGGTATGGCGCTGTTTACACTGGAAGCATCCCTTTCGACTTTTGGTGTGTGCTTTGCGCTTGGTAACGCGGCCCTCAGTTGGCTCAGCCATGTCGACGGTCATTCAAGATGCGCTACATAGGATGTGCGACGTTCGTCATGGAGTTGGAAGAGCACACAAGGATTCGAGATGGCGGGAAGAGCGAGCGGCGCAGGCGCTAACAACACTAGCGTGATTACCTACCGCCAATCTCGCCTTTCACATCTCTGGGTCGTAGCCGCAACCAAATCACTGCTTTGGAACATGGAAGCCGAAGGACAAGCTTTGTGCTTGATGTTGACACGGCGCATGAGCGCCGTCGACGAACCACGCCGAGGAAGGTTATGAGTCCGCTGCGTCAGGACTGCAAAGCAAGCTTCAATTCTCGGTTGCAATGGCATGGCATCCTTCCTGGTGCAATCTCAGACAAAGGGGTAATATCCGGGGTTGGCGAGAACAGTTCGTGTTTGTGAACAGTGGAAGCCAGTTCATTCAAAGGAAAAACCATAGTCTAGAGAAAACCACACAACACCCCCAAAAAAGAAACCTTAATTAGTTCCAGCTGCGCAGCTCCGCCTGAGCATCTGCGTTTCGCCAACCAACATTCTCTCTGCTCAATTGCTCGAGCGCGTTTGGTTTCCTTGGGCCGTTGGTCGGCTGCGCACCGCCACTTGCTGTTTTGGTTGGCTTTGGTTGGCTGGCAAGGCGCTTGTCCAGGGCTGCTTGTTGTTTTGCACGCATCTTGAATTTGTCAGCAGACATACTCGATAAGGGCAGCGTCTGACGTACATCTGCTTGGGCTTGTGCGCGCTCTTCTGGGCTCATTGCGGGCTCAGGTGTGGAGGGGCGTTGTTGAGATTGACCAGCGCCCATTGTGAATGTGATAGTACGTTTGAGGTAAAAGAAAGAAGGGATGGTATCTCAAGATTGATGTGATGATTGGGAAATGTTCAGGAGGATATAAACAGAATCGAAGGCTCGAAAATCGATGCGGATGCCTTCGACGCCTTCAGGCCTCCCTCAGCACGGTCCAAGCACTAGCCAGGCAACAGTCCGGCTGACTCCTTTTTATAGCACGACGGCACGCGAGGTCGATATCTGACAGAGGAGGATGTCTGATTAGTTTACGGTATAACTTGGACACCATTCTCATGCAGTAAGGATATGATTATACCTAGTTGTTGCCCGAAACTGAGGTCTCCCACCTGGTAACTAACCAAGACATGCTATTACTACAAGGAAACCCTAACGCCATGCTCTTAGTGTACAGCATCACCACAGGATATCCGAAAAGGCGGTTCTCAGCACCTCCGTCCTCGTCTTCTGCATCTCAGGTGCGATGCCGACAACGTCAAGAATATCCAAACACTTGCGTGCATCGTCTTTGGCCAGCTGTAACAGCGGATCGGCAGAAGGCGGCATGTCGTTGAGTTTCGGCGAGAGAGGCTGTGCCTGTTGACCGAGGATACGCGCCATGAGAAGCTGCATCTTCGTTAGTACGAGTGACGGGATTGTTGGATGAGGCGGACCTACAGCTTCCTCGAAAGCTCGATGTTGAAACACCCACCACACACTCGCATCGATTCGAAGGTACTCCCAGAAATGGAAGAACGCCTGCAATGCCATCCGCGCTGCCTCCAGTGCTCCCTTAACGTCGCACGAAATGCCCTCGGCAGGGTTCTCATCAGCTTGGATGACCATGACGCAGTGCCAGAAATTGCTACGGAAGAAAAGATTCTGCCGCACTGAGCGTAAGTTGGTTTCTGCCATAGCGCGGATAGTATCGTCATTAGATGCCGTCAACTCGGTGGGAAAGCTACCATGCAGGGCAAAGTACTCGCTGATCAGCTGAGTTTTGTGCGCTTGAGAAGTGGTGATAAGAGTGGACAGGGAGCGCGGTGTGCATACAGTCCGGGAAACGAGATTAGCCATGTGCCACATAGAGCGGATATATCTACGATCCGCAAGTTCGTACGATGGATAGACGTCTTTGATGGATGCAATATTGCTGATGCTCATGGGGTTGATCGCAGGGTCTGTTGCTCCGTTTGCATAGCCGTTCGGAACGTAATCGGTGAGTTCGTCGCTTAAAGATTCAGGCCGTACATCAGAGAAGGTGGTCGTCGGCGGGAGTTTGAGGAGAACGGTCAGGAACGTGTCTTGAAAGTAGATGGCTTGCCAGAGTTTCCGCCGCTGTTGCTTGTCGCTTAGCGAGCAACGGGGCGCAATCACATCTGGATCGCGGTGGAGGCCCATAGCGTACGCTTGCCGTACGAGGACGCCACCAAACGCCCATGCATCGGATGCGTGGTTGTCATTCATGAGGAAGTAACCTATTAGCACCATAGCCTGCAGGGTTCTAACCGAAGCTCGACTCAGATAGGACGACAGTCTCAGGGCTTGCTGTGCTGCTGACACGTAGAATTCAGCAATTTGTGCTCGCTCTTGGTTGGATGGCGTATGGATGAACTGGGTTCCCATCGCATATACCACAAAGTGCAGAGCGACCAAGACTGGATCAGCAACCGTCTTTTCCTCGAGGGGCAGCGACCAGAAGCGCTCATAGTCGGCGTAGAAGTTTCGGCGGTGGATCATGGGATATACAGGATCAACAGCATCGAAGTATTTGTCTACAAGAATGTCTGCTTGCTCTTTAGCTGGAAGCACACCCACGACCTCGGCGAGACCGCCGCGGCTCGTCCAGTAGTTGGCAAAAGGATGCTCAGACCCCAGGCCGAAGAAGGGCGCCGGCGTGCGGCTCGAATATGGTATGTTAGACAGAAGAAAGGGCGAGGAGCCGGACGAAGATAGAGATACGCTGCGATACTGCGCCCGCACAGGAGTCGGTGGTAGTTGAGCATTGGCCTGTTAAGTGGGTCAGCGAAGTACTACCGGGATGGCCTGTGGATCTGTGGTGGGTAGGTAGATGGATCAGTCCGTCCGGCAAGCGAGCCGCCGAGGACCCCACAAACACCAGTTCACGCAGGTACGGCGGGAATAAGAGAAGGGGGAATTACCTTGACGGGCGGCGCATGTGGCTGCGTATCCTTGCCAAGCTGGGGGATGGATTTCTTGTGCTGCTTCCTGGCTCGTGCCGAATCACGCGGAGACCCAGCGCTGCGGGAAATGCTTAGCACTCACTCTCTTCCCGAACGATGTCAGCGCCACTCACCCGCCGGCAGACGTTGCGATCAAGTTTGCAATTTCAGAGTACTTGCATGTCGACTGCCGCTTGATGCAGGCGAGACACTGGGGCCTGGTCCGATCGCACTGCGTGATGCTTAGCTGTTGCAGCCACGAGAGCGGAGAGGGTCCTGGGCATCGCTCAGGCTGCGGGGTGCGGAGGCCATGATGCAAAGGCAGATGCTCACTTTGGTCTTGCGCTCGACACACTCTTCACAGCTGAGCGTCGGCTTGTTGCGTTTCTGTTTTTTCTTTGGCGGCGGCTCGCGGTCCTGCAAGGCGCCTGTTGGGGGGTCGGGACTCGTTGACGGCTGGGCGGTACCGTCACTCATGGTGGGCCTGGTGCACCCGCACAAAAGCAGTGTTTGATAGATGTCAGCTAACAACGACGGCGGCGTGAGCGGTCAGACGTGGCATGCATGTCAAGCGAGCGGCTGCGCTGTGCAATGTGACGGGAATAAGTGAGGGTGAGAGTTGTTTCCACAGCCCCAGAGAGTCCGACAACAAGCAGCGGGGACGTCGTGGGGATCCAGCCACCGCCTTGGCGGGAGAGCAGAGAGCCTGGACCCTACTACGTCAGCCACTAACACCAATGCCATCTCCACCGTCTGCGCCCATGGCATTTTGGGAATTGAGCGTGTTGAAGCATCGTCGTATGTATGTATGCACCTACCAAGCGAATGGGCCTCGGACGGCTTTGTACGACATGGCCAAGTAGGTACCCTTCGTACAGCAGGACTCGACGGCTACTACTCATTGGACGCTGGCTCGAAATCGGCTTGTGAATACCACAAACTTGGAGAGGAGAGCTTTCGATTATCTTAAACGTATAGAGTGGACTTCACACCCAAAGAAACCATCCATAAAGCCAGCGCAAAGGTTCAACCTGCCCCGTTTCATCCACGTCCTTGCTAAGAACCAGCATAGCCATATCACCTCGGGCTGAAACCCATAAATCGCCACCATCGCCACCATCACCACCATCCTATGTGTAGTGCTGCATGGCGTCACGATAGCCCTTGCCACCGCGCATATCGTCCTCAAACGCGTCTGCAACCTCGAGCACACGCTTAATGTGTTCCATGCAGAACGTCGCCTTCTCCGAAAGCGCAATCGACTGGCTCGTCTTGACCGTGTTCTTGATCTGTCAAACAAGTCAGCCAGCGAATCCTCAAGCAGCCACAGTAGCATGAACCAAACACAACATACCTGTCGCCCGTTCATGTTCTTCTTGCTCAACTCGTCAAAGTCCGCCTCCTTGAACGGCTTCACCTCCTTTTCCTTGCCCTTCGACATGGCCACAACCTTGCCGACATGGTGCTGCCAGATCTTCTTGCGCGCCTTGGGCTCCAGGTTATCGTACCTGATGCCCATGTGGATCCTGCTCTGGAACGCCTCGTCGAACGTCTCAACACGGTTCGTCGTCAGAAACAGAATCCCCTGGTAGTACTCGGTCAGGCGCAGGAATACAGATACCAGCGAGTTGCGGTGGATGTCGTGTGGCTGCCGCGCTTCGAGGAACACGTCTGCTTCGTCGAGAAGCAGGATTGCGCCCCACGAGTGCGTAATGTCCATGATGCGGTTGAGATCGCGCTCTAGTGCCGCTGAGTTGGTGCCCAGCTCGCCGGCGGATACGGCATATAGCGGACACTTGAGGTATTCGGCAATGGACTCTCCTGTGAGTGTTTTGCCCACTCCAGGGGGTCCATGAAGGACGACATTCAAGCCTTTGCCTTTGCCCTGGATGACATCGTCAATAGTGCGGGCAGCATTGAAGCGGTGAGAAGAGACGAGTCCTCTGAGATTCGATTTGATCCGATCGGGAAGAACAAGGGATTCGAATGCCTCGGGGTTCCACTTGATCTCTTCAACACCACTCAGCGAGAACTCGAGCCAGAGTTTCTCGGAGAAAGCAAAGCCGAGGACCACGGGAGATGAAATCAGGAGCTCTTCTTCGCTGAAGACATGGCGCTTCTCTGGTCCATCTTCTACCGTGTCGAGCGCTGATCCAGAACCTTCGCCAGTCTCCTGATCGATTTCACTCTGGTAGACGTGGATTGGGTGTTTCTTGCCTTTCCCGTCTTTCCACATGACAACGCGCAGCTTGTCTTTTTCACCCTCCGACCCGTCTTCGTCTGAACAGCAGCAGTCGTCGTCGTCGTCCTCAACCTCATTGTCCTCTGGGTCCAACTCGTCTTGGCGGATGTATGAAAGAGGATAGTTGGGATTGATGCGCCGGAAGATGGCGGGATCGACCATCACACGGCCATTGATGTTGAACTTGGCGATCGTGTTCTTCACCTTCATGTACGCGATACCCTTCTGCAGCCGGTAATTCATTCCCTGTAAAGAGACAAACTTCTTTCCCCGCTCAATGAGGAGTTTTTTGATGCCCTAAGTTCTGTCAGTCTGGGTCTCGCTTCTATCGCGACGAACAAGGAAATCTCGGCTCACCTTGGGGTCCTGGTGGTATTCTAGTGGGTATGCTGCCAAGTTCGTAATCTTCTTATGTCCCTTGAAGGCACTGATCTGCACCTGGTGGTCTCCGAGGCCAAAGACCTTGCCGTCGTATTCCAGATATCTCCCGTCGACGACCCACGATTTAGCCCCGGTGAGCCAGCTCTCGTACTCGTAGGTAACATCGACTTTGAAACACCGCGGATCATCCTTGTTGCCATATGTAGGTGTATATGCAATCGTGTTGGGCTTGAACAACGCCCAGCAGAGATCGTATGTTATGGTACCCGCCTTGAGCATGGGCTTGAGCGCCCTCCTCGTGGCTGCGTAGTCTTCATCGACGTACCCCAGCAGCAGTTTGCACTGTGCAATTTCCTGGGTCAGAAGCTTTCGCTTTTTCGTGCGCTTTGCACGCTTCAGTTTCGGCTTCAATGTCTTCCTGACGTACGTGTGGATTTCATCGTAGTAATGAAACAACGTGTGCGGATCGAGCTGCGGGACCTCTTCCACCAAGCTAATCCCTTTACACTCCTTGAATACTACTTGCAGCGCGTTTCTCAGCACTTTCGATTTGATATCGACTTGGGTTTCTTTGTGCCGGCCATCCCAATCAAACTTGCGCCGTACGGTGAACACACAATCGAATTCGTCCTTTTGGTCGGCAGAACTCTCCACCAGCTTGTAGTCTCTCAACGAAACATCCCATACCTGATCGATGCGTTTGAATTCGAGGGCGTTCTTTTTTGTTAGAACCTTGGGAGGTGGAGGTGGAGGGATGACTGCATCTGCGGCATTGGAAGAGGCTTCCGCGAGTTGCTTCAGTTTGAGGTGTTGCAGAAGGGCCGACACATTCTCCACTTGTGTGTTGATATCCTCTGGAGGGGGCGGAGGAGGCGTCTCTGTTGATGATGGAGAAGTGTCGTCATCCGAAGACGAATCTGTAGAAAACGAAGAGTCTTTGGTGGCTTTAGACTTCTTCTTTTTGTTTCCCTTACGCTTCCGCTTCGACTTCTCCTTCGACTTCTCGTCTTCTGAGTCCGAGTCACTGGTCGATGAGTTGGATGAGCTCGATTTGTCGTCATCGCTAGAACTGTTCACCTTTTTGCTTTTCTTCGCAGCCTTAGTTTTGATTGCCTTTCTGTGCCTCTTCTTCCGTTTCTTCTTCTCGTCTTCAGACGACGAGTTAGAGGAGGAGTCAAAAGAGGAGTCACTGGAATCGTCGCTTGTTTCCGATTTTTTGCTCTTGCTTTTGCTCTTACTCTTCTTGGCCTTCTTGGCGGCGGCTTTCTTGGTTGCCAGCTTTTGCTTTTTCCTCCGCTTCTTCTTGTCACTGTCGCTGCTGTCCTCTGACTCACTGTCTGCATCGCTGTCATCAGAAGTCGACTCTGCATCCTCTCGTTTTGACTTCTTTGATTGCCGTCTCGCTTTTCTGACTTTTTCCGACCTTGCCCTGGAGGCGATGATCACTTCCGCTGCGTCAATAACAGCTTGAGGAACAGGCAAAGTCTCCTGTTGTTCAGCAGCAGACTCTACAGCCTCAGACTGCACATTGTCCTGGCTGTTCTCCATGTTCACACTGTGCTCGAGTGAAATGTCGCCAGGCTCGGGACTACCTCCTGGCGTAGGAACCAAAACTGGCGAAGAACCCGATGTATCGGATAGCTTTTGATGTTTTGATGAAGGCAATGGTGGGACTGTGAGTGATGTCTTTGTGGTATCTTGGTTGCTCATAGGGTGAGAGGCTGAGGTGCGTGGGGTTTAATCTGGGGTACAAGACTCCGCTGAGATTCTCAGTAAGATGATTGCTGATAGCTAGATGATAGAAGAATGCGAGGGAATTAGGTAAAGAAGAGCACAGGGCCCTAGCGCGCAAAGGGTTCTTATTCGCAAGCTCAAGAACTGCTGCCTTCTCTTACCTGTTCCGCAAGCTCTCACCTGCGTTCCGAGCTTACCGAATCAACAGCCTCTCGTCTCTTGTGAGCCTCTGTCTGACAGCAGCAATACTGTACTACCCCGCACTTTCCAAACAGGTTCGGGGTAGCCGGACAATGAGGGTACCAGATGCGGCCAGAAAGGTCCAAGTGAGAAATAGTTGCACTCTGAACTCAATCCTATGCCCGCTTAATATAGTTGTTGGGGGCTCGACCGCCGAGATATGCATTCTAGCCCTGCATAAGCCGTCGCACGTCTAGGCAGCACATTGCAAGAGTCAATATCCTGCCAACGGTAGTCGCGTCTACCTGGTCTAACACACGAATAGAGCAAGTCCACGAAGTTTCCGGTGAGGGCGCCACCAATGCAAGTTGAGGTCGTGGCTCAGCCCTGCCGCTTCGCTTCATGCGCTGCAGCCTCGTAGGCCGCCATTGCGCAATCTTCACGCGAGCAGGCTGAGATAATCGCCGTCGGCTCCTTCAAACGACGCATACTCAGTCTTACTGTCGTTGCTTTACTTCGTCGAGGCACACAACCGGCCAAGCCTTGTCAGTTTGCGCACCAGCACCCAGCGTGTCGACCACAGACGGAGGTGCGGCACTTCAGCGATAGTGTCCACGCTGCGCAGACCCGATAGCCTGCTACACGTCGACGTACATGGAGGCGTGACTGCTGACGTTCGCTCGATAGAAGAAGGCGGGCGAATGCCTTTGAGGTTGTACAGAACGGCGGTGGTCGGTTCGTGGGGCAAAGTGAATGGTTGGAGATGAGGCTAGCAGGACGGGCTAAGCCATATGCATGCCTGGCTCGCCGACGAGGCGCATTTGGTTCGCCTCACTCTTGTGCGGTGACGGAGCTGCGCGTGGAATTGCTGCACAGAGAACCCTGTCTGAGCTGGTCGAGGGCGGCCATGAAGAAATCAAAAGAATATTGCTGCTCAAATGGTATATCTAGTGCAAAGTAAAGTAAAAAGCTCCAGCCCTGTCTGCCCTTTGCTGGCTCAGCCCGAGCTGTATGCCCAAACCAGACAACATATATGTACCGCATGCTCAAAATTAGTGCACCCTGCAACATGCAACCTGTACGCGCACACGCTCCATGCATGCCTCCAATGCATTACATCTGACAAGGTCCCTATCGCATCCTCTTACAACTCGACGCCCTACTGCTTCAGCCTCAAGCGGCACGTCCTAGACCGGCATCCCGTTGTGCCTTCTCAATCGGACAGCCTTCAGCCTCTACTCAGGTGACCCAATCCATGCTCTTTTGCAGTTTCCATATCGCCCTCGGGGCGCCCGTCGGGTAAGTCGTTGGTTGCAACGGCCCCGGAAACGTGGAACGTCGGGTTCTGCACGACTCCCTCGATGTCGTGTCCCTTCTCGAGTGGCTTGCTGGCCTGCGCTTGTGATTCTGATCCTAGCCCTGGGCGCCCAGACTCAGTTGGCTGCACAGATTGCGCAGTGGTCGCCTCCGGGCCGCTCCCATTCCCATCGCTCCCGTCGATTGTTTCTCTGTCATTTCTGGCGATGGTCTCTTTGAGTGTCTCTTGTCCGGGGGCCACATCTGACCGGACATCTTTGGTGGAGCTGTCATCGCTGTCCCTTCGACCTGGCATTTTAACAACTGTTCGGTTCTTGGAATTTTTGTCGCGAATGGCTTCCGTGCCGTTGACATCGGCATCCGAGTCGCTGGGGCTTGATGTCCGAAGACCGAGGTCCTTACCTTCGCTTGGCTCGACGCCTTTGGTGCCTTTCCAATTCGCAGGTCCCGTTTGGAGCACTTCTTCGCCTTCTTTGGGCTCATTGATGACTACTCCAGGTTGTCCCTCCTCCTCGCTCAGCGCGCGCCAGACTACCGCTATACGCTCAAAAGCCTGGGTGCCCTTACGCGAAGATCCTTTGATTCCGTCCATCGCATCCCATGCGATCTCGAAGACGCCTGAGTCGTCGGGTTTGCCGTTCTTTTCAGGCCCGTTGCCCTCGAAGAATGTATTGAACCATACGTGGGCCACGGCCGTCACCATGGTGAGATCGAAAGCAGCTTTGTTGCGACGCTCAACGTCGATGTTGATGTCGTTTGTGGGAAGAACGACTCGTCTGGATGGTCGGAAGACGACGTCCCCTGTTCCCGGCAGCAAGCTCTCTTTCGAGATGTCGCGTGAAGCAGCGGCGGTGGGACTGTCGACATTTTCCGGTGTCTCGAGCGAAGATCGACTAGCATTCTTCGAATCGCCCTTCTTTGCCTCGGTCGGTCTTCCAGAAGTGCCACTCAGTCCGTTTTTATACATGACCTCATGCACTGCCTGTGCCATGCCTGTCGTCTTGACTTCGCCCCTTATTACTTCCCTGTCCTTTTCGCTAAAAGAATAGAAGTTCTTGATCAGCTTGCCATCCTCAACGAACCCTTCTATCTGAATCTTAACACCATCTCGCAGGCCCCAGCAGTGTACCTCCATGATTTCCACCTGTCTCTCGACGTAGGTCTTGCCATGCTTGGTCCACTTGTCGACATACTCGAGCCAGCGCAGTTGGCTGGGGATGCTGACGCCCTTGTAGCCCATGCCAGGGCGCATGCGCCGCTCGGTAAAGCGCTGCAGTGCTTTCTCCATCGGCCAGCCCTCTTCGCTCATGAGGTAGCTACAGCTGGCCGTGCCCGATCTGCCCTTCCCGGCTTTGCAGTGCACGACCACCACGCGCCCTTCGTTGCCATGTAGCCAGTTGCGCATGCTGGCCATGATGTTGGGTATAAGGGCGAAGGGCGGTGGGTGGTGGTCAGGGAAGGGGTAGTGGTAGACGCGGTTGTAGACTTCGGAGTCGGGGTAGCCGGTCCCCTCTGCGCGGAACTCCCATATGGCCCAATTGTCGCCGTGCTTGGAATCGAGGAACTTGACGAGTGCATCGAGGGGGTTGCGGTATGCGCGTTGGGGGTACGTGCCACTGGGGCCCGAGGTGGCGATGACTAGGCACGATTAGACGCTGAGAAGGCGGGGCAAAAGATGGAGTTTTGTACTGTTGTCGGTCACATAGCACAGGTCCAGGCCAGCTTCAGCGTGCCTGGCGCGTGGCCCAGCTACAATCTGGCGCAGGATGGACGCCTGGAGGAAGAGGAGGTCAGCGCTATCAAATGTACGGATACATGCTCGCGGCGACGCACCATG
Source organism: Neoascochyta sp. HWLR27 (assembly GCA_019775935.1). NCBI lineage: Eukaryota > Fungi > Ascomycota > Dothideomycetes > Pleosporales > Didymellaceae > Neoascochyta > Neoascochyta sp. HWLR27. The sequence goes on from WODD01000222.1 coordinate 48,805, forward strand.
TATTAGGTTTGGAGGGGACGGATTATCGGCTTCTGATAGAGAGAGTGCGCAACATGGTGACTGACGTTCGAGTGGCATGCCAGCCTAGTTCTGGGCTGAAGAGAGCTAACGACGTCACCCTGGCGGTTGTGCCAAGCTCAAACCCACTTTGCCTGAACCGAACAAAGCTTGACCGCTTTCCAAGAATTTCCCCTGCAGCTCAGCCCCTCTCCACCACGACCCCACCTGCTCCCTTCGCCGTCCTGAGCTTGTCCAGCTGCTCAGCGCCCTCTGTCCGTAGTGTTTCTCGGCGTACCCAATCGCCCCGCCCGCAATCGTCGTCTGCTTGTGTTCTTTACCCTCAGACTTCGCAAAAGCGGAACCTGGATGCCGACATCCGAGACCCAGCATTTTGCTGTGTCAGGTACCTCCTCGAGTCCTGCCGTCTTATCCGACGCGACCAAACTCTTTCGTCTTCATTAGGTGCTGGCCGTTCGGTCGGCCTGCCCACCGTTGCTCCCTGCAGTCGCACGTGCAAAACAATCGCACACTGCATTCTATATTCTCGCAGCCCTTCTAGTCGGTAGACTACGTCGTCGCTCTGAGGACGGAAAAGTCGTGACGCATTGACCATATGTCTCTCCATAAACAAACTCGGTCGGTGCACAAACATATCCAGAGGTTTTACTGAGCAGTTCATGTTGCGGATCAGTGGGTCTGAATGAATAGGTAGGTAGACCGTGTCCGTGCAGCTAATATATCATGTACATCTAGGTAAGGGGCCGATCGCGATAATGGCAGATTGGATACGGCAATAAAGTTTCCAAAGCAGATGATTGACAGATCTTGTACACCTCTGGCAGCCCCTGGATTTCTCTCGAACGCTTGTCGACCCACCAGGTTGTAACCTTATGGAAAATGGGGATTCACGGTTGGTTAGTCTCAATAAGACAGATTAAACAGACACAACAAGTGCATCGAACGCCGTAAAGGGAAGATGCAACGGCCTCAAGGTGGTGCGTCAAAGAGCACTGGGCAGCATGTATGTATTGATCACAGACCGTTCGAGATGACAGATCTGCTACCTTTGCTTATATACCCTGTGGAGATGGGATCACTCAACACACTATGACCTCCTGCAGGTGATGGAACAGGGCAACATCTGGTTCCCTTCACAAACATACTCGTTCCCACCGAAAGCTATAATGGCAATGACATACTACGAGAGCGAAGTCATTGCGCCATTGGACTGGTGTACTTCGAGTTTCGTAGAGACTGCATGAACAAGATTGGCAGTGGGCCGGTGGCAACCATTTCTCTGTTCTACATTGCGCCATTGGGCGTTGAGTATAACCACAGGCAACACCGGTCAACGCTGAGAATATTACCGGGGAACGTTTCGCTCTTCCCGAAGTGCGCAATTGGTTGCGAAATACGCTTCAGCTTTCCGCGGCAATGACAGGTAAGCCAACGCGTCTATATCCCTGTCGTAATCAGTCTCATTGGACGGATATACCATGTCACAGGCATGGCGGAGAACACTACATGACTTCCGTGCGTGTTGTGCTAGTTACATCTTTTCCTTTTGCAAGGCAGTCTTTGAAACGAACTGGCTATGCGCCATTGGCTAATAGATGTAACTCGTGGTGATTTAGCAGTTTTCCGCGCAACGACAGCAGTTATAAAACTTAGTCTACCATCCTGAAAACAGTTCCACAGGCTGTAATAAAATCCACCCCTTCTCAGCATTGCATTCCCATTCTGTTCAAATCATCTTAGCAAAGTTTCTATGAATCCCCCGGACCAGCAAGAATCTGCAGCAATACCTCCGTCGAAACATTCGCGATCTGTCTTACGATGCGGTCCATGTAGAACAAAGAAGAAGTGTGTCAGTAAAGGATGCACTTCAATTACAAACACATATCCATGACTGACTATATGATAGTGTTCGTTCGCAGAAAATGCTCCGTGGCCTAGTAGTTGCACGAACTGCAAGAACAACAATCTGAAATGTTCAAAACCTCAGCATGCGAGCCGCCCCAATAAATCTTTGGGTCTTAGCGCTCTTCCTCTGACGGTATTCGAGAGTGTCCCCTCTAGGACTCTACATCTACCTCAGCTGGTCGCTCGCCAAATGGAGGGGTTCTCGCATGGCCATAGAGAAATTCCAACGGCAAATCCATCCCCGCAAGCTTGTCCAAGCCGAAGGTCAGCGAATTGCAAAAAAGCGTCAGTACCCTACTATAGCTTCATTAGTATCGATAACTGAATGTTCAGCATTTTTATTCTTGGCATTCATGCGATCATGATCATGGCTATTGAGGAATTGAAAGAATTAGCCATCGACATGATGCAACCCTTTTTACTCGACCCGGGATACGAATATCCCCAAGACAGTATGACTGGCATGTCTGATATCATACAAGGGACGATGAGAGTCCTTGAGGAGATGAATCGCGAAATTTTGCGTCTTGGCGCAGGCAAAGAATCATTCGCCTGCGCGCAAAATGCCCTAAGCAGAGTCCATTATTACCAAACACTAGCATGGAATCCTATTGGCGGCTTTCTGGATACCATACAAGACTCCATCAAGTTCTATCGAAAGAGTGGACACGCGGGTATTGCGTATGTACTCCAGATGGGGCTTCTAAAGGAGCAAGCTTTTGTCTTTGATGACGAAGTGGAGAACTTCATCATTTGTAGGCGCGAATTCTTCGAGGAACTCTCCTTGACTTCTTCGACTAATGGTTCGAAGTTCCTCAACACAAGCTCCAACTATCACGTATACATAACTACCGAGAAAACTTGTACGAAATCCAACCATCGCGAAGCATATCCTGGATGGATATCAAGCAGACTGCCTGGGACGGTCAGTTCACCATGTACTTTATGATGCTGGTATGGATATTGCTTGGTCGCGAGACCAAGTTGATCTTGTAGACTGTCTGGGTCGTACCCCCTATACATGGCCTGTCGCGCTGCTAAGGAGACTGATGTCGACCATCTGCTCAAGATGGGGGCAAAAATGAGCAAATACGCTATGAACCGCCTCCTCCTGTTACATGTTGCCGCTATATGTGGCACTGAAAAGATGTGGCACAAGATATGGTGGCCTGGAGGGAACGGAGAGGACTCAACACCAAGTCTCTTCGATCGTTCGCCCTTCCTTTGGGCGGTCCTTTGTGGCAGACAGCACACTTTTGAGCATATTCACAAGAAAATCGACAAAGATACCCGTTCTGAAGACCAATTCGGTTATTCCGCGATGATACTAGCTGCATGTGGGGGACATGTCGAGATTCTCAAGTTCTTGATGGCCAAGACACACCGGCTTGATCACCCCGACAAAAATGGCTGGACACCATTTTGGTACGCTTCAAGGTACTCGAGATTGGACGTCATGAAGTTGCCCGAGCCTTACGTCAACATCATCACAGCAGACAAGCATGGCGTGACACCTCTTGCGGTCGCAGCGTGCTACGGCTGCACTAAGGCGGTGAAGTTCCTACTAAATTTAAAGCGAGATCCTTGGTGCATCATCGACTCTGAATTTGGTAGGCCTGAAAATCTCGAACGAGCTCCCCTGGTGCAGGCGGCGTTAGGGGGAAGCACAGGATGCTTGAAGTTGCTTCTAGCAGACCACCGGCGGAACTGGTTTTTTCAAGATGAACCTATACAAAGGATACTCAAAGTGGCATCACGGGACAGGAACGAAGACTTACGAGATGCCGTGGATCTTTGTCTCAACCACGGCTCCGCCTTACCATTGAGTGTCCAAAAAGCAAGATTTCTCAAATAAGACCTTGAGTGGTGTTTCAAAGCCACTCTGTTTTTGAAATATCTCTTCACGACAGCGTCCACCCTCTTTTGTCATAGGATAGAAGCACCTGCTTTATGATTCTTTATGCCCATCCACAGCCCGGCTTCGAGCTTGTCAAGATGCTAACGCCAAGATCAATATCGTTTGATCAAACGAAAAACGACTTGTCTAGATGCTTTCAGCCGCTACTCTGCGCTAATTCTTTACTGCATCGGGCCGGAATGCCTTCTTGGTATCAATGATGGCGTTCGCTTGCGGGTGGGGTGTGTGTGTGGCTTAGTATGAATCTACATTATCCGTTATGCGAAATTGAATGATAGTATTGATACCTGAGTTTCAACAAGACCACTTTTGGCTTCATGGTGCCTAGCAAAGTATCATAGTATCGGACTAGGTAGGAAGATACAAATTTGGGATAGAATAATCAACGACGGCATGGGAAGATGATACGCCACGCGTTCATAAGTAGCTCACCGTTTGCTTCGCGCTAAGATGCTAAATTTTGACATGTGATCCAGATTCTCTCTATTCTCGTCGGTTCCGCATCTCGTGATAGAACGAGCGGCGTGTGCCTGATTGCAGTCGGTTGCACTACGGGACATCTTACCACATGTAGACTAGTCTATGGCGTACAAATCGTAGAATTCCCGCCGTTCCGCCTCCTTCTTGATCATCAGCCCATCAATTCTCGAATCTACGCCCACGCAGGCCTCATCAATGATCGCCCCGGCTCTGAGGCTCAAAATGTTTGCCCACATTGCGGGATGCAATCCCCACACATACAAGCGTCCCGCCCGAACCCGGTTAAATACCCCTGCAAAAGCCACTCCAGCGGGGCCCCGCAATATACCATGATATAGTTTGGCGAATAGGCACCGGCTCTCCAAATGAAAGAAGCTTCTCCTGTTGTTCTCCCGGGCCGCAATTGCGTACCTTGCATTGAGAGATCTGGTTCAGGCAGGTGCACTGCCATGCACCCAATGGACGACGACTTCCCTAGGAGATGGCCGAGCTAGGTACCGGGATATGAGCATTCGGCCGCAAGCCCGCTTCGGCTGCAAGTTTAATGAGTTAGTAAAGCATGCTCTAGGGTAAAATTCAGATACTTTTGAGTGAAACGGCGTCTTGGACAATGTGCCAGTATAAGTAGTGTTGTATCCCCCATCGTTTCCTTCGTCACGCCTTCATTGCCTCGGTCGATCAACACTCTTCAGTCTTTCAACATGGTCAAATACTCTCTTTTGGCGGCTACTTTGATGGGCCTTGCCGTCGCCCAAACACCCGGCAAGGGCAAGGAGAACCACCCCAAGCTCACTACCTGGGAATGCACGAAGAAGGGGTGCAAAGCGCAGCAGAGTGCCATCGTTCTCGACTCTGGTAGCCGTCCCAACTACCAGAAGAACAACCCCTCGCTGAATTGTGGATCTTGGGGTGCGGCTGCCAACAAGACTGTCTGCCCCGATGAGAAGACATGCGCCCAGAACTGTCTGATGGACGGCATCTCCAACTACGCAGACTACGGTATCACAACACAGGGCGCCAGCTTGAAGCTCAACTTCTTCGGCAAGAACGGCTTCCAGAGCCCCCGCGCCTACCTTCTCGCAAAGGATGAGAAGAAGTATGAGATGCTCAAGTTGACCGGCAAGGAGTTCACCTTCGACGTCGACATTTCGAGGGCGCCTTGCGGCATGAACGGCGCACTGTACCTGTCCGAGATGAAGGCCGACGGTGGCAAGTCCAAGCTGAACCCCGGCGGTGCCGCCTACGGTACCGGATACTGTGACGCTCAATGCTTCGTTACTCCATTCGTTGACGGAGTCGTAAGTGCCAACCAAACCCTAGCCTTTATTATTTACTTACATTGAACAGGGTAACATTGAGGGAGATGGTATCTGCTGTAACGAGATGGACATCTGGGAGGCCAACAGCCGCGCCACGGCTATTGCCCCCCACACTTGTGCAAAGCCCAGCCTTTTCCGCTGCAAGGGCGATGAGTGTGGCCAGGATGGCCTTTGCGACAAGCCCGGATGCGCGCAGAACTCGTACCGTGAGGGCGCCAAGAACTTCTACGGTCGCAACCTCAAGCTCGACACGACGAAGCCTTTCACCGTTGTCACCCAATTCCCTGCCCAGAAAGGTGTTCTGCAGTCAGTCGTACGCAAGTACGTTCAGAACGGCATCGTCTTCGAGAACGAGCCCCGCAACGTCACTATGACCGACGACTACTGCAAGGCCCAGGGCGCCCCCGCTTTCTTCAGGAACGGTGCCATGAAGGGTATGGGAGATGCTCTCAGCCGCGGAATGGTTCTTGCATTCTCTCTGTGGAACGACGAGGGTAACTTCATGTCGTGGCTCGACGGCGAGTCGACCAACTCTGGACCTTGCGACGCCACCGAGGGCAAGCCCGAGAACATCTACAAGGTCGAGAAGGCCCCTACTGTCACCTTCAGCCAGATCAAGTGGGGTGAGATTGGTACAACTTTCAAGGCACGCAACCAGTTCCACGCATAGATTAGGACGTGGTGGAGTGTTTGAAATAGTTCCAGTAAACAATTCATGAGCAATAGAATGCACCTTTACTTCCATCATATATTAATTCTTTATAACTACAGTGACTGTTGTTACAACACGTCATGAAAATGGTTGAACATTGGCTTTGACCTTATTGGGATTGGCAGACGGACAATAAGTAGAAGTCGGGGACATTAGACGGTGGATTATGTTGCCATCGGCAAATCGCTACACCATCTACGGAGTACAGTGGCCGCGAGGAATCGAGGTTAAATACTGTAGTGGATAGACCATTCGAAAAGTTTGTCACGATACCAAAGTAACTACTCCGGTCGTTGGATGATGATATGTGTACTCGCGTCCGCAATTCTGCAAAAGATTGCTCAAGTAACTAATTATGAATCCCATCAATTCTCTCATCCCTACCTTTCTCTTTCGTACGTAGCCAGCCGTTTCACTTCACCAAAATCATAGATCCTATATCTCATGGAATTGCTCTGCCAACTCATGAGGCGCATAATACCGCGCAGTCCTCCGCTCCAACTCGTCAGCCACCAGCGACCAGAAGTTCCTATCCACCACAGCGACAGCACTCATGAGCTGTTGCGTTACCTCAGGAGTCAGCAATTCTTCGCGCTGCTGCTCCAAAATTCCTGCATCTCGAACGTTCGCAGCCAGCTCGGTTGCATTCGTGCTGTTCTTGACACGCTTCCTGCCAGCAGTGCTCCGCTCAACGGCATCTCCGGGATTGTGAAGATGAGCGTAGTCCCTCGTGTCAAAGCCGACTTCTCTGGCTCTGGATGCAGTGGCGGTCATGCTGGATATGAGGTGACTGTAGACACGAGTAGGAGTCCAGGCTTCTGTCGAACTGTCTTCGTCGTGTATTTGACTCAGGATATTTGCGATAGTCCCCCATTTCTTTCCTATCTCACGCAGTTGTCTGATTAGTGAGATATCCGAGTCTCCCTCCAGGCGCGTTTCGAAATTGGTCCTCGCACACTTGCGATGCAGGATTGCAGCGTTGTTCTGTATCTCTTCTTTGAACTCGCGCATACTATTATGGCCGTCCATGTTTGGCAGAGTTGGTGTTATTTAGATTTAGAAGATATGTGAGGGTTTTGAGGGGATACACGGTTAAAGGTACAAGGTCAGCTTTTATATGATAGCAGTAATACCAGGTAGAAGCGAAATACCCACTCTCACCTCGTCGACGCAAACGCCCAGCAACGCAAGACGCAGGTAATACAGCAGAAACCGGAGACGCGTAAATTTTGCACCAGTTTACTGTTACTTATATTATTATCTCGGCAATCCAAACATTCATTGCTTGTTCAATGCAGCGGATGAGATTTCACTGTACTTGGTAGCCGTATGAACGAAGATACCTACTCTCACATCACGGACCAGACCACCCCTGCGTCTTTCTCCCATTGTCTCCACTCTCTTCTCTTGACTTCCTCCCTCATCGTATCTATCAGACTTGTTCTTTGCCCCATTCGCTCCCAGTACCTACCCCCCTCGACTTCCCCTCCACAGCTAGCAAGCCACCACCCCGTTTTTGCGCCTTCATCTGTATCCAGCGCCACCGTCGTCTCCGTCAGCTTCAGTAAGTTGAAGAACGGATTCGCAAGCCAGCTTTGTTCGAATTTTCCAAATATCGCCGTTGATGTGAAGCCGGGCGTGAACGAGTGGGCAGAGCGCTTGTTATTGGGCGACGAATCGAAGTGGCGTTGGAGCAGCGAGGCGAAGAGGACCTGTTGCGCTTTCGACAAGGAGTATGCAGGGACTGATGATACTGGCGTATTTTCAAGAGCCTTCCCAAGCTCTTTAGCGGTATCTGTGCTCTCACTCCGCAATGGAAAGATGCCGCCGTAATGCCCCGAGCTACTCGTGAACACGACACGTGCCGTGGGACTCAACCTGTCCTCCAATAGATGAGTCATCAGGAACGAGCCCAGGAAGTTCGTCGTGTACATGATGTCCAACCCATCCTGGCCTTGCCACGAACTCTTAGACGGCGGTGCAGGGATTCCGGCGTTATGTACCAGCACGTCGATCTTCTTATCTCCTTCTTTTTTCCACCTCCCACAGAACTCTCGCACACTGGCTAGGTCCCCTACATCAACGATCCAGCAGAATACGCGCCCGTGGCTTGTCTCTCCTGCTTGTGATAACACATGCTCGACTGCTGCGGCGCCGCGGTCGGGGTTTCGACACGCCAGATAGACTGTTGCGCCTTGTTTTGCCAAGGCAACAGCAATCGAGAGTCCCAGGCCACTGTTCGCACCAGTCACGATGGCAGTTTGGTCGCTGAGGTTGCGGGTTGGAGGATTTTGGGGTGTGTACAGGCGAGCGAAGACGAGAGAAAAGAGGGATGCACATAGGGAGGCATAGAAGGATATGAGAGTTGCCATATTGGGCAACCTCAATTGAACTCGCAACTTTGGAAGTTCGGTGATATATTGCACTTATGTATTTATACAATTGTCCAACAGACAAACACCTCAGAACCGATGACGTCATCGCGCACCTCATTTGTTGTACCGACATCCGGGGCGGGAACGGAAACGGAAACGGGGCTGCCAGCACAGAATCCTGACCTCAGCTGAGTGAGATGTTACATAATTCGTTACGGGCGATGCAATGCGATTGGGAAAGATTAATATATATAGTAGGTACAGCGACGTGCTCGGTCTGCAGAGAAGCGGTCAAAGCCCGCGCAGTAAATCGTCAATCGTGATAGGCTTCTTAACGGCGTTTGAAAAGCCCTCGTGGAAACTTACCCAGATCCTGTCCTCGTCCCCTCTCATATCCTCTTTCTGCTTCTTCGTCTCTTGGCCTTTGATGATTGGTATCTGTTTGATGACCCTACCGAAGAAGTCTCTCTTCACAGCACGCTTGTTTGCCTCTGCAGCCTTCGCCTCGTCGATCTCTTCAGCAGTTCCTTGAGGAGCGATTTCTTCATCCTCTTGTCCACCGCGGCGTTTCCTTGCTTCCATGTCTGTCCTCGCGCTTTCTCGCTTCCACTCCGATTCCAGTACGCTGCGTACTGCGTAGCGCACCTTATCGTCCTTCTTACCAGCCAGTGTTTCGAAATTCCCGAGGCTGTCTAGTGGTGGCTCCATCCGGAATACAAACCCAGCACTGCGATTCATTACGTCTTCGGTCTCGATCCTGCTGCGCTCGAAACGTACGCCTGTCGCAGCCATAGCCTCGACAGCCTTCTTGACAAGAGCCTTTTCCGAAGCTTTGCGAACAGACGCGGTCGCGAATGATTTTGTGCCAGATGGTCCAGTGTTGATGATAACGGGCTTGACGTCGGGAGCGAGCATGCGTAAGGTGTAGGGAATCAATTCAGTGGCCATTTCCTCTGGGCTGCGGAACATTCTCGTCAACGGCAGACTCAATGAGCCTTGCAAACTCGTGAGCTGTGCTTTACTCGCCTTGAGTTGCTCTGCTGCCGCGAAATTGGCACCAGGCCCAGAAAAGGGTAAAGGCAGAGCATCCAGATCGTCGGTAGGGTTGGAGGATCCTTGGCGAGGTGAAGCGAAAAGGTGATGGAAAGCTAGCACAGACTGTGAAAGGTACGGCGCGAGCTCCCACTCCTGTGAGCTGTGGACTGCGGATGAGAGGATGTCATGGTAGTACAGCCATTCATAAGCAGCGGAAGGTTTGCTTAGGAGCGTGTCATCCTGGTAAGGTTTCTCGGGGTAGGCAGTGAAGCAGTCTGTATGATATTAGAAGAGTTGGAATCAGGCAGGGTAAACATACCAGTCATGATGCGATCACACTCTCCGCTGGTGTCGATCATCTCTCGTAACCTCTCCATAGCTCGTCGCTTGGCTACTTCAGCAACGCCAACGATACCCGTCTTCGCTCTCGCAGCCGCCGTTCGAGGATCCATTGTATCGGACTGCTTAGGGAAGCCTGCACCTTCACGGAAAACGCGATCAACCACATCTTTGGCACCACCGCGTCCAAGACTGCGTGCGGATCCACCACCGTGCTTCAGATCATTGAGGAAGTTCTCCTCGATCCATGCCCGCGTCAGGTGAGGCTTCTCTTTTGAGTCTGGATTATGTGACGAGCGTAATCGACCAGCGACCCACTCACTGACCACCATGACTCCTCGGATATCGCCTTCTCCAGTGCCACTGCCAGTTCCGCCCTCCTTCTTGGTACTGACACCCCATGTGGCTTCGCACAATCGGCGAATGCCATCGGAGTCGCACTGAAAGCCTTCTTTGACAAAAATGTCCTGCATGCGCGAGACGACCATATTCATAGCAGGCTTACGAATGTGGATGACCTCTGCGCATGAAGACTGCCGCAAAGGGCGTAGAGACGGGTGATATAGATCATTGCAGATCAGAATGAGGGGTCGCAGCAGCCGGAACTTGTCTCCCTTCTTCTTCTTGGTGCTCGTTGTAGACTGCTGTCCGACAAGTTTCGAGTTTCTATCATCCAAGTTGATCAGGTCGATAAGAGCTTTGACAAAGCCTCCTTCTCCGCCACCGCCACTCCCACTGCTACCCACAACGCCGTCTACTTCGTCGACAACTACGCATACCGGTCTACCGGCCTTGCGCACTTTGCCGTTTGCTGTGCTGCTATTAATCCCTCGTACGTTCTCAGTTGCAACCATGTCTCGGATGCGCCCTTTGACCACGTTGCTACTACGCTCATCAGATGCGTTGATCTCTTGTACCTCATACCCTGCTTGTCGTGCACAGACATGGGCTAAAGTGGTTTTTCCAAGCCCAGGAGGACCAGTCAGAAGCAGGATCTTGCGGTGTTTCTGCTCCTCTCCTGCAAAGTCTGACTTGGCGCTCTTTGGCTTTGCTTTCCCAGACCCAGGAAACACGACGGGATCCCAGGCTTTCAGCCATCGAAGCACGGATCGATGCGTACGTTCATCGCCAACCAGATCTGTAAACTTCTTTGCTCGATATTTCTCAGTCCACATCAAGGTGCGACTGCTCTTTGCCTGCGGTCCCACAGAATGCTCAATCGAAGGTTGAGGCGCGTCAGCCAAGTGCTCGCGTTGAGAGATCTTGATGGCGTCCTCTGCCTTAGCCTCGTCCACCAGTGAGTGAATGTCGATTCCATAGTAGCTTGTCCTCGCTTTTCCCTCGACTACCTGTGATCGTGCTGCAATCAGCTGCTCAAACGACAAGGCTTTTTTCTCTGCTTTCTTTGGCATGTATATGGCCTTCCCAGCCGAGTTTCGTGCAACTACGCCACGCATAGGCTGTGCCGAAGTAGGGGCCGCTTGGTCTGGTAGCAGGCGTCGCTTGACGGGTGATTGCGACTGTGACTTGAAGCTGTAGTTGTCGAGGTCATCGACGGGTACCGACTCAGGATCCACAATCTCATCTTGACTGGCAGGAGGTGTGTGATCTGCCAGGCCATCATGAGCAGATGGCAAGTCCCTAATGCTGCTGATCGCTATTCGCTTTTTCGAATGCTCGTTCAGTGCTGCGATATCCTCCTCATCATCTGATTCGTCCAAGAAACCTCCGAATTTACGCGAGGGTTGTTTGTTCGATGCATCCTTGAGGGGACTCCCGGTCTCCTCTGTGCGCTTTCTCTTCTTTGGCGATTGGGGTTGTGGCATTGAAGAGCTCGGCGGGTATGCGATAGGAGACGAGTCGATAGGCATCGTGTACGTAGGTGGGGAAGAGGGCAACGTGGGGTGGTATACCTGGGGGTCGGGTGAGACGCGACGAGCAGCTGCGCGCTTGAGCGGCGTGTCTGACAGGGTCAGTACTGGATCGGCGCAGTCAAGCACTGCGTGTACCAGTCGAGTATTCTGCCTCGCTACGAAATATGTCGGCGAGCTTCCAGGCGCGGTGCTGAATCACGATGCCGTCGTTGTTCTTCCGGGTTCTATTCTCAGTGATGCACTGTTGTAAAGCGTCGAAGTCGTCGGAGAATGAAGGCTGCACGGGCGCGTCTTGAAGTAAGGCGGTCTCGGAATGTAGAAGAGCGGGATCGAAGGAGGAGGGTATACCGGGGGAGTAGCTGCTCATCGGGATTTCATCAGGGCCGTGTCATGATGTGGCCTTGAGAGAAAGTATGGAAGGGCGCGAGATGCGGCGGTCGCGTCCAACGCGTCCGAGCGTGTAGCGCGTTCTGGCTAACTAACGCGAAGTGGCTTCCCACAAAATGGCAGTGCCCTTGCACGAGCTCGATGCATACACCGACCCTTACCTATTTTACTCTATCCTATGACCAGACTGTCTCAGGTCTTTCTTTCAAGGGGTAAGAAAGTGATATACGCAGCCATGTATTCTTTGTTCTTTCAAAATTGGTCAAAACGCTCTGACAGACGTGGGATCTCAGTCGAGGCAAAACATGAGTAATGTATGTGACACGTGGAAAATTGTGCATTTGATTATATATTAGTTAATTGATAAACATTTCATCGAACAAAGTCAGCTCAGTGGCGCAGCGGAAGCGCGCCGGGCTCATAACCCGGAGGACAACGGATCGAAACCGTTCTGAGCTAAGTTCTTTTTTTTGCCGGATATCTGTCCTCACAGAACCGGCACGGTTACACTTGCGATTGAATGCGTAGCTGTTATTTTTTGGTCTCAACAGTCATCAAATGAGGTCGCATTTCTTTCTTCGCTCCAGTTGCACATCTGACAATCAGAGTAAGTTGAAAAGGAAACACCGGTAATTGCCGCGACTTTTACACTTTGTGTAACATGCCCAATTGCAAATAACCTGCTGCTAGAAGGCAAGTGTCAATGGTCTTTTGGAGCCACCCAAGCTGGCTGATGAGCACATTAGTCCGCCATGCGAGGATATGTCAGTAGCCTTCTGGTTGGTCTTCTGGTAGGCTTTTCTACTGCGCATGCCCCATCTGTTACCGAATGCGGCGACTTGAGCGACATTAAGCCGACAATTCATTGGAGTTTTGCAACAACCCTACCTGGAGTGCCTCTGGGATGCTCCCCACTCTCGAAAGTATCCCAGATTCGCAGTTGTCCTGGATTTTGACTCCTGGATCCGTTCGCTCGACAACTACCGACAAGCGCGTCGGCTTGTTGTTTGCGAGGTCAGGCGTCTAGTTCATGACATAAGGGGGGACCTGACTACGTCTCGCAGATGCTTTGAGTCGTTAGCCAATACAAATCATGCTAACTATAAACGCATGAATTACCTCTACATACCAGCTATTCCAGAAGGCCGGCACGTTTTCCATTTCAAAGTTTATAGACGCCACATGCCGACTCGCGTCCACTTTTGTCTCAGCAGCGTCGCCACAACGGGTTGCTGCAGGCGGCAGGCGGCCTTGTAGGTAGCTAGTGCAGCCGAGCCGGTTGCCAAATTTAGCGACACTTATGACATCAAGTCTTCACGATATGAATAACCCGACAGCGCCGAAACTGTGGCTGGTGCTGCTGTTTCTGTTCATTGTGCATCGTCAAGGTGTTTTGGAGATTGTTGGTCAAGGCCAAATATCAGCCTTACCGATTGGGGTTTTCATGAAGCATTTTCTATCAGGTACGCATATGGGAGAAAGGTATAGCTTAAGAATGGATATATTGGCACAAGCTAGGGTACGCGCTTCAACAAAAACGACTGGTATACTTCAAACAATGCTCAAAATCAGGGTGTGCCAGATGACAGGTCAGCCAGAATAATGTCGGCTGCCTTCTCGCCAATCATCAGGGCGGTATTGTTTGTGTTCGCGCCCACATTCTCGGGAGGAATACTCAGATCAGCGATCTTCAAGCCTTTGACACCGTGGACGTTCAATCGCGCATCTACAACACCGTTCTCCTCCTCAGGTGCCATCTTGCAAGTTCCGAGCGAGTGCCATGTGGTGTTGACATTCTCGCGCAGCCACTGCTCAATCGCCTTGTCGTCCTCGGCGGAGTACTCGAGGTCCTGGACGTTCGAGAGCGCGGTCTCGGTCTCAATGGGAGCAGCCTTAGAATCAGCAGGGAACCTGGGGTGACCGGCAGCGAGCTCGCCGCGGTAGTAGTCTGCGCGGCGAACCATCTCACGCTGCTTCTTGTACGCCCAGATCTGCTTCTTAAGGTCGATGTCGTTGTCGTCGGTGAAGAATCCGACATCGAAATCGAGAGGGTCCTCCACGCTGGGACCAGTGATGTGCATGTGCCCGCGAGAGTATGGGTATGCTGTGTAAGTACCGGCAGTGACGTATTGTCCGGCGGGAACAGAAGAGGGATCGCCGAGGAAGCTACCGAAAAGTTAGTGACTTGAAGTTTTGGAAGAAAGAATTGTAATCTTACCAAGAAACCATACCACACAGGACAAGCGGTCGGTTAGGTGTGTTCTTGAAGTCGCGGTCCCACACCGTCTGGAACTCCGAGCCAAGCGAAGCGACTTCTTTCTCGCTGGGTCGAAGCTTCGCGCAGACATCGATTGCGTTCCAGCCCAGCATCTTGTCGTTGTTCTTGATCATCTCGGCGGCATCCTTGCGTCCACTGAGGATACCGTCAATTGTCTGGTGCTCCTTGAGGTTGGTCTTGTAAGGGTAAAGCAGCAGGTGGTGGTCCTGGTAGTCTTTGCCAACTCCGGGCAGCTCTCGCACAACAGGTACGTTAGCACGCTCCAGAATCTTCTTGTCACCAAGACCAGATCGCTCTAGAACTGGCGGTGTTCCGCAAGCACCACAAGTGACGACTACAAGCTTGCGAGCCTTGACACTCTTTACAGGGTGCGCTGTCAGTCCGATCTGCGCCTGGAACTCGGGGTTGGGAGTGTACTCGACACCCACTGCGCGCTTGTTATCATCAAAGAGTACTCGGACAACCTTTGATTCGACAAGGACATGCAGGTTTGGGTACTTCTCCCCTTGGAGCTTCGGGTGGATATACTTATGGGCCGTGTCCTGGCGCTTGCCATCAGGCGAAACGTATCGTTGCC
This sequence comes from Neoascochyta sp. HWLR27, assembly GCA_019775935.1. Taxonomy (NCBI): domain Eukaryota; kingdom Fungi; phylum Ascomycota; class Dothideomycetes; order Pleosporales; family Didymellaceae; genus Neoascochyta; species Neoascochyta sp. HWLR27. The sequence goes on from WODD01000222.1 coordinate 64,022, forward strand.
AACGCGAAAAACCGTTGTTCGCATCCATGGTTTGCAGATCCTCAATCTCGGAGTAACCAACTTGCTTGGCGGCCTGGAGAATATCATCCTGTGCTGGCTTGTCGCTGTAGGGGCCGCTTGAGATGTGAATCGGTCCGTCATGGCCGTGATGTTCTTTTTTCCCTGCGCTGTGGAATGTCTCGAGCTAAGTGCAGCCTCTGTCAGTGAATCTGTATCGTCATCGGAATATTTAGCTACTAACCTTGTTCATGTAGGGGAATATCTCGTCAGCCGACCATCCGGGCGCGTTCCACGAGTCGAAGTCATCCCTCTGCGCTCTTGTGTACATCATGAAGTTGATGGAAGAGCCTCCACCGAGAACACCGCCAGCTGGTACAATGGGTTCTCTGCCTGCAAGCTGCTTGGACTTGTTGCCTTTGTAGAAAAGCGCGGTCTTTGTGGTAGGAAGGAGATTCTGCAGGTAGAATGCAGGGTACACGACACTGGCAACATTCTCGTTGTTTGACCCTCCCTCAATCACCAGGACTGAAAGGCTGGGGTCTGCCTCTGCAATTCGCCCGGCAATAACACAACCGGCAGTACCACCTAGAACAAAGTGTCAGCGTCTGGATAAGAGCTATGGTTTATATGATCCAGAGGTTGGATAGTCTTACCTCCTGCAATGATGATATCGACTTCGTCGATGCCATCGGCGAGCTTGTTTTGAATGCCCATAATGAAATATAGATCAAGTTGAGTGAGGGATGAGAGTTTGATTCAGCGAGCTTCACAGACCGGTTCACGGACATAATGTCAACTAAATACTCCAGCTTCCTAACATCGGCTGGAGCGGTTAGGCAGACCATTGGGCGCTATGAAACGGCCGCTCGACCGCCACCAGCCCCGCCGGGCATGGGTACCCCATTGCCTAGTCCCTGAGCCTGATCCTTGTGGGAGGGCTCTCAGAGTGGGATGCAACAGCGGACGCCGCCCATTGTAGCGTAATGCTAGATCGGTTCGGGGTAGGCCCACCCGCCGACTCGCGCGTCTAGACAAATCACGGGGCTAGTTTTCCCCTCATCTTCAGCCCGCATCCGAGCACTAGGAGAGTCCCCGTGAGGTAGGTATCAGGCTGGAGAAGAACCGCCAGCTAGTCCATCATGCGCGTGTTGATCACTAGCCACATTGGACCGTGTCGACTGTCTCTTTGGCGTAAATCTACTGTTCAAACTTCGAGGGACGAGGATTCAATTCCCTTCGAAGGCGGAACCGAACCGTGGAGGGGTACGTGTCCAGATACGATACAATAATTCACCGAGGACTGGGGTAAGAAGCATCCATCTCAGGGACTGCTGAGATCCCTGCAGAGCTGCAGGCCTTCCACAAGCGGGCTCCCTGTCAACGTAATGATGCTGCACGCCATTCGCGCTATCTGAGCGGACACTAAGTAGAGAGTCTACAGCCACAAGGCTGCACGCACGTGCTATGTTCCGGTCAGCTCTTCAAACATGTTGATTTATGGGCGCTTACATTTCCCATCACAATGACCTTTTCATGCAAACATAGGCATCGCTGATACAATTCTGAGACCCTGGATTTGAATGTATCCCAGTGACATGACTAGGTAGAACCTGCGGTCAAAGTGAGGCTCCACGAAGGCGGGATGTTTGCCGAGCTCCTTCTCGCCAATCAGGCGCGAGACAGGCGCGGTAGCAGCAATAGTAACCATAACTGGACGCCTTTAAACCCACACCGGAAACGTAGCACCTCTCATACCGCTCGCCCAGCTCTCGCCCATGCGAAGAGTGATCCTGCGTCTCAACAAACGCACACCGTTACCACTCGCCCGGTTGTTGTCTGAGCGCAGGATTTGCCTCAACAGGCCGGCAGGGTGTCCTCTTGTCCAAAGAAACCAGGACTTCGGACCGATAGGGATAAAAGAAATTAATGCTGTTTGATCCCAGTCTCGTGCACCGGTACTCGGTGCAATAGAGGTCTCTCGTCGTCAAAGTAAGCTATTAATGCCACCGAGTTGTGTAGATAAGCCAATGATGCTGGGCTGCGTGCTCACGTAGCCTGTGTCAACGAACACCATCCCCAGTCACCCTTGAATCCCGTCCCCGAGCTTGAGATGTGCGGAGTTAAGAGTCGATCTCAATTTGAAAGACGTTAGCCTACATTGATATCGCCATTGGATTGAATCTTGGCAAGTCCGCTGTATCCTCGTCTCAAATAGGCAGAGAGTCGACACTCTCAGCCCGTCGGTCGCTTACGCTAACGAGGGGACTTTCTTGACCGGAAGACGGAATTTCCAATGTGACTGCACCATCTGATTTAATGCGGAATCATGGGCTGACACGACACCCGTGGGGATCTAGAGACGTATTGTTGTAAGAATAATCTCTTTGTAGTAACAATCACAGGCTATCCCCCAGGTAAACGGTGGAGGGTAAAATTGCGTGTGCTATAGACGCACCGCAAGCATGGAAAGGATGAGTTCCAGAGCCGAAGCTGGCGTGGACATCCAAATGGTTCGATAAAAGTCAATCTCACGATGGCCCAGGTCCGCAAAGCAACACGTGTGTACTGGGTACAGAATGCAGGTCTCGGTGATCTGCATCAACAGCCCCACACCGAGGTTAAACAACCACCGAGGAAAAATAACATTCGCTTCCAAGACAAGCCTAGAGGCAGGACATGTGTCGAAAAATGACTGCAGTTCACTTGGACAGGTTAAATAACACCACTGCAAGATCAGAGACGTAGTTGGCTTTTATATACGCGTGGTTATCAGGCGTGACAATTTGCGAAACGCCGTTACCTAAGGCATCCGAGGTGTGCCGCCTTTCACACCGCTCGGGAATCCTTTGGTTGAACGGCTTGGGCTTACCGAGCGCATGACCTACAAAGGATTCACATCTTATTAAGAAAAACCAGCTATCTATAAGAAAGTAAGACGGACCTTTACGAAATCACATTCTGATACAAACTAGATTCATAGTTATTGAATTGGGAATCATCTTCGCAATGTATCCTCATACCAGTTCTTGTCCAAAGTCGTGCAGTATCCGAACCAAACCCGGCCAATCCGATGAGTGATCGAGACCAACACGATACAACAAAACAGCCGTTCCCGTCAAATGCCGTGTACCCAGATCCAACAATTTTAGATTGACGGCACACCGTGGGACATGTTCCGGGCTGTCCGTGCCCAGTGGGGGCGGTGCGGCTCGCTGCGGTTGCGCTTGCTGTTCTAGGCCATTCTTAGTTGCCCTAGAACCCCTCCACTCGTGTCGACTCCACGTTCAAACTTCTCACACGCGGCCATGTTCACTAAACTCATCAGATCTACTGCTTATTCCATCAACCGTCGTGCTGATGACATGATATAATCACGAGATTGAGATGTAAGGCCTACTGAGACAACACAACGCTAGGATCGAGTGGAAATTGCGTCGATAGGTAAGTAGACTAGGCCCGTCAGGCACACAGCCTTGGACGGCGTCAAGGTCGCCTTGGTAAGGGCAACTCCGCCACTCAAGTGATGACTGAGGCCAGCCAAACCAGTAGAATGTGCGAATTTCAAGGCCGGCCTCATCCAGGCCCCACTTTTGACATGTTCTAGAGAGCTCACTAGCACCCTAGCAAGCCACACTATGTACAAAGAAAGAGGAGGACCAACATGGTGAAAATGTATAAAAAGGCTCTGTAGAAGTGCAGCAGTACGGGGAACAACCCTACAATCTACTCCTCTCGTTCATCTACTACACTCAACATCCGAGCACCATGGCCGTCGCTTACGCAAATATCCTCTTCCCGCTGTACATTCACCCGTATCCGCTCAGCCTCTGGCAGCCTCTGACAGACGCGGCCGTCAAGTACCCCGACATCACCTTCACAGCAGTCGTCAACCCATCTAACGGCCCCGCCGTCGACGACAAAGGTTGCCCGGACCGGGACTTCGTCGAGGGCATCGCCTCGTTGAACAAGCACGCCAACATCCGCACCATGGGCTACGTGCACACGGCGAACAGCTCGACCTGCGGCGGAGGAACCGACATCTGCTTCTGCACACAGCCCGCCATAGATGTCAAGGCCAACATCACGGCCTACGCCAACTACGCCACTAAGGGGTGCCCGGGGTGGAGCACGCCGAACCCGGACATCTCCATCGACAGCATCTTCATCGACGAGGCGCCCGGCGGCACCGACAAGGGCGAGTGCCTCGACTACATGAAGGACCTGACGGCCCACGCCAAGAGCGTCATGACGAGTAAGACAGGCGGCGAGGTCCTCTTCAACGCCGGCACCGACACGGACCTGCGGTACTTTGACGTTGCCGACGTCATCGTCATCCTCGAGGACACACAGAAGCGGTACGAGGAGATACCCGACATCGGCGTGCGCAACGGCAACGGCAAGTACGCCCGCAAGTCGTCGGCCATCATCCACTCTGCGAGCAACGCCACGGCGCTGATTGAGAGGGACGCAAAGACCATCTTGGGACTCAATGCCGATGCTTTCCATAGCTTGTTCTACACGGACCGCGCCACCGAGCAGTACCAGTTCTTCCCGTACGACTGGGCGCAGATTCTCGAGGAGGTCAACAAGGTTGCCCAGGCCAACAAAGCTATACTTGGGGGCAAATAGAGGGGTTGTGTGGGGCGTCTGGTACTTGTCGAAGAGGACGTGGGGTGGATAAAAGCAACACAATGAATCGAACTAATGAACTTGACACTCAAGTGAGCCCACGTCACGGCAGCCGTAGCTGTAACCACAATCTGCCCAGCTCTTCCCTCTCCCAATACCCACCCGACCTCGTAGCGGAAATCCTCATGCTCCTCCTCTCGCCTATTTGCCTACGCGTCTCGGATCCCACAGAAACCTGTTTACTGTGGGTGTTTTCCACCCCGTACATCATCCGATCCTCCTGCTCAACCTTGCTCTTCATCCCTCTCTGCACCGTCACGGGAGCCACAGGCTATCCTTTTGAGCACCCTTCGACCCGCTGCGAAGTGTCCTCATATATAGCTATGTCCTGCTGCTCTGCAGGTGTTCTCTCCTTGGCACCGCTCTGCACTGTCGTAGTAGCTCCGGTGCCAACCTGGCTCGGTAGCTAGACGATACTTCACAAGGCGGTTTGTTCGCTGCTGCGTCCTACAACATTGGCTACGTCCTAGTCTCTTTCACGACCAATACCCCTGTAGCGTTGATCGGCTGCTCTGTTCACTTGGGTGCTCGGAGGCTTGCACTCCCGGATGTTGCCTGGGCAGACAATTCTGGCTCTTGCACCGCAACACTGTCATCTCTCCTCTCGTAGCCGGTAGCGTAGCGATCTTCAGTGGTGGTACGATTGTCGTCCTCACCGTCTTGATTGCTGTCGAATCCCTCGCCTTCCTCATCTCCTCTCTCAACCCAAGGTCCCTTCCCTCCATCAACGCCCTCATCAGCCTCGCTCTGTAATTCACCATCGACGATCCCGACCGTAACACACAGTCGCCCGATTTTTCCCATTAGCCACTCTCTGTGGCGCATTCCTAGGGCCCAGTGGGCTGGCAACGAAGCGTAGCCGAGGTAAGCCCCAAGCATAGCGCCCGCTACGGCTCCGCTCGTGTCGGCATCTCCGCCTTCCATGATAAGATCAACAACCAGATCTTCGAATAGCATCTTTCTTTTTAGCACATATGCGGAATTTGCGGTTCGTCGCATCGCCAGACGTAGCAGGAGAATAGCGGAACCCAGACATTTGTAGACATATCCTACGCTGCCCCGCTCATCAAGTTGCAGGGCATCCAAGTCAGGAGCGTAGGCGTGGCGCTGGAATTCTCTGCGGCGCAAATACGCAGAGCTCTCTTCCAGAATAAGGTTGGGTATCCCATCGGGATTCATGAGATCAAGCTGAGCGATCATCCAGTCGTATGTGCGCTCGATTGCAGCGTCGAGCTCAGACTCAGTTTTGATATCGCCACGGAGGAGGCCTCGGATGATTCCGACAGATGCAGCAGGATAAAACGCAGCGCGGATCAACGTGGGTTGTTCGTGATAGAACAGCACTGAAGCTCCATGTCTCTTCCTCACACATGTTCATGCCGATTACCCCAATAGGATGGGTGCGCATCAAACTTCCATTTGGCGCGATACGTCGCCCTGTATTAACCCAGTATGCGATCGCGGTACTGACAGGATCGTCCAGGTATGTTTTTTGTTTGGTAATGCCCGAGACGAGTGCACCGATACCGAGAGGTTCTCGACCCAACACCCTGAGAACTTGGGTTCACCAAAGGCTCAAGCGGTTTGCAAACTCATCCAAAACACCGATATCGCCCACAGATGTTTGGCTGTGAAGATACGAAAGTGTGATGAGGAGAGCGTGGTCAGTGTCATCGGTCCAAGCATAAAGCTCGAATCGACCTCGATGTGGATCGGGCCATCGTCGTGTGCCTCGCCCGAGCAATGTGAATGTTCTTGTCGGATATCTTTTCATGCATTCACTCTTGGATGTAAACTCGGTGTACAGTCCGATGGTATCGCCAAGAGCTGATCCGATCATACAGTCATATATCTTGTCGATCACCGTCTGTCGTATAAACGAATGACCTTCCAAGAAGAAATGTTCTGGCGGAAACGGTGAGGGTCATCGTAGGATATTTGATGCTGTTTGTCGACAGTCAGTGAAAGTTACTGGCATGGCTGGTGATGCGGATCCACAGACTTTATGTTGGAAACTTCTTTCGTTCGATGTCTTAAAACTGTGAAACCTCATGTTCGCGCACGGGCAGCTTCAAGTCTTTGTTGCAACGCCTAGACATTAAGTCATCCAAGGCACACTCTTTCATGAAAAACGGTTGTCCAGGGATGCTCTTGGCTCTAAAGGTGTATCGTTTCGACCCAAGCTATCTCGACTATTAGCATCACTCTCTGGAGCATAACAAAACCACAAGAGGCTATTGGTATCAAAATGTGGTTAAGTGGGTATTATTGGAAGTGAAGATCTCGCCCATGTACAGAAGCTGAGCATTTGAGCAAGTTCCTAAGGAAGCTTGAGCAAAGTGGAGAATCATGCGACTGCTGTAACAATACCGCCGAAAAGAGGAAAGACATTGCAATCGTACAACTGAAGGATAATCGGGAATCTATCAAGACTACATCGCAAAAACATCGCATCAAAGTGCAGGTTCAAGTGCGAGGCCTCGGCGAAAGAACCAGAATGGAAATGCTATCGGGCTCCAGGTCATGAGCGCTTAGTTCTTCGGGGGGTAACGCTTGAAGAAGTACCTGCAAAGCTGTTAGTTTCGAGTCTTCAGTCATGTGTCCAGTTATCACTTACTGGCTGACGAAGTAGTCGCCCAGTCCGAACAGACCAACGACACCTGCCCAAGCAGCGACAACCTTGCCAGTCAGCTCCCCACGGACGTGCTTCCTGTAAGCGCCAATGCCGAGCAGGGTACCGAGAAGGGCCAGGCCGACCGCGTTGCTCAGGACGACCGGGTTGTCCGCGTTTTTCCTCGCCTTGTCCTTGGCCTTCTCCTTCTTAGCTGCAGCATTGTCCTTAATCTCCTTCGCGGCCGCCTTAATTTCCTCCTCACGCTGGATGCGCTCAGCTTGCGTGTCGGTCTTCACGGATTGCGACTCGTAGTCCGAGGGAACGGAGGAGATGTGGGGGCTGTCGACATCGACAAGGGACGAGACGCTGTCATCGGTGTGCGCAACCTGAGGAGGGGCAGGAGCGCGACTGCGTCGAATCGTTAGCAAAGTTTTGTGACGTACGACGCATTGCGAAGTTTGCTAGCCGCTCCGATGAGAGGCTGGCGCAACCTAGCAACATCGCTCGTGAAGCAGGAATCTCGGTTGAGAAAGGGCTTCGACTTACGCCTGCGCACCGTTAGTTTTACTTCGGCAGCCTACACACGGATCGTGTACTTACTTCCTCGGGGCTCTGCTTAGGGCCGCTGGCAGCAACATCGGCGTAAGACATGATGATGGGTTGTTGAATTGAGTCGGGGGGATTGTACAAGTGGAAGAGTGCAGCAATGCGAGAACTGAAGATCTTTGGCGGATTGGATGAGGATGAAAGGACGATCGTGTGATGCGGATGGGCGACGAAGGGAAACAGGAACGGGGCCGCACATGCTAATGTGCATGTGTTTAGCGTCTGACGTCATTGTTTTGTTGGGCCGAGGACATCACGCTACGGACAGGTGCTAGCTAGGATTCCAATTAATGCGGCCTTTGGTTTCATGCATGCCATGAGCAAACCGCGGGGAACCACTTCGGTCAAGACACACCATCTGAGTTGACCAGATAGCAGTTGTAGTGCGTTCGAATTCACCGGTTCTCCCAACCACAGATCGATGTACTGCATTCGCAGCTACAATTGAGGTGCAAGATAACCCCCACCAGGGTATAACGTCAAATTCCAATCCGTCTGTATGCGCCTGATAACATGGGCAGGATAAGGACTTGGTCAAACAAGTATTATGATACAAGAAGATGGTATGACCACAGCCCATCGGGTGCAAAACGCCCGCTAGCAAGACGACGCCGCGACTTTTAACAGCAAACATGAACGCAGGGTGGATGCATCGCGCTGATCAGGAATAGTCATCTGGTAGAACGTACGTGGAAAGCGTACCTCGGCGGTCAGTGGCAGCTGTCCGAGGCCGCATCCAGCAGTGACACCGCAAACCGGCAATCGACTCTAACATCAGTGCACGAGAATTTGACGACGGCTGAGATTTCCAAGATGAACCCGATTCGCCCCGTCTTCCATATCCACAAAGCTCGCAGGATGAACGACGATCTAAGAGAAGTGAGTCAAAAATCTTGGACGATTATGCTCATTCTTCACCGAAGACGGTCTTGTAGTTTTCAAGAAGGGCCTGGACAGCAACGCGCTGCTGCTGAACATCAATCAGTTCGCGCTGGATGTCCACAGGTCGCATGATGGTAGGTGCAAAGACGACTGCGAGGTTTAGTGGGGTCATCTGGTTCAACGTTAGCAACTAATTTGTGTACTTTGTGCACTTTGTGCGGGCGTAGAGGTCTTACCAAGTTGACGTCCTGATGCTGAATGACCCTTGAAAGATGGAACACCAAGAATTGCAGTGTATCTCGGTGAGCCTTGGGTACTTCATTGACAGCGGCGGTCAGTGCCTTGGTCTGCAGTTCGGGATCTTCGGTTTCTGGAAACAAGTTAATCGATGGTTTCACATAACACAAATGTCAAACTTACGACCGGCCTCCAGGAATTGGTCATACACATCGAAGGTGATGAGAGGTACAGGTAGCCTGCGGAAGTAATTCTTGAGAGCTGATGTAATGGAGTGGATATCCAGGTCGGGATCTGAGATGTCGTATTCCATCTTGGCCTCGAAGCCGCTGCGAACTTGGTTGACCTGCGAAGTACCTCCACTCTTGCGGTAGACACCCTCGACGTCCATACCTGGCTCTGAGTTAGCATTGTGCTATGCACCAAGGCCACGTGTAAACTTACCTCGCAGTTCGACTTCTTCAATACATCGGCTGACAACAGCTGGAATCAGCCGCTTTTCAAACTCGCATCGAGCCGTTAGATCTGAACCGAACAGGACAGTACTAGCATCCACAGCCAGATTGGTACTGCTGTTGTTCGATTGCATGGGCTTGAAGCGATCTTGTGGCGGCTTGTTTGAGCCAGCCTTGCCGCCACCACCAAACCAGCCCTTGGGTGTCTGGGTGTCTTCTCGACTCTTGATAGAGCTGGGCATCGAAGACATGGTCGTCATGGAGGCCAGATCAGCCTGTTGGTGTACAGACCCGTATGGCGTTCCTATAACCTTGACATTGTACTCTTCTGGTTTCTGTTCGGAACCGAACGCTCCCTTGAAGCCCTTGGAGACACCCTTAGTGAAAGCTTGGCCACCCTTCTTGAGAGTTGAGAATTTGGTCGCTTTGCCAGTCTTCCTGATGTTGACAACTTGTGGCTGGGCAAGTGTGGCTTCGCCTTCGCCATCGTGCATGTGTGGGAATGTAGGCTCGTGATGGTGGTGGTGATGGTGTCCTGACGCATCCACTGATAGTTCAGACTTGCCGGCCTTGTGCTGCGTGTTGTAGATACCGAGACCGTTAGCCGCGGCGTCAAAGTTTTGTGCGCTCTTCTTGTTGTTGGGGATCGACTTTTGTATGCCGTCCACGAGTTCCCGGTTCATGGCTGTAAGCTTAGCGTTTTGAGTAGTCAAGGATTCGTACTCTTGGAAGCCCTTGTCTTTCATTTGGATGAGGTTTGAAATCTCCTCCGTCAATTCGGATCTCTTCACAATGAGATCTTCAATCTGACCTCCAAGCTGGTCCTTGAGCTTCTGCAGAGAGTTTGCAAAGTCTTTCAGGATTTCCGATTTGAGTTGGTTGATATCCATGGAACCGTTGCTTGCCTTGGCATGCTTGAGATGCTCGGTCATAATCTCTAGCTCTCTGATCACCATCTCACGCTGGGTGTCTAAGACAGCCATTGTGTTCCGCTTTTCTCTGAGCACAGTGTTCGCTTGTCTGATATCCGCCGCACTGTGCATAGACTCTTGCAGACCGTTTTTCTCGGCTTCAAGCTCTGCAACCCGTTGCTGCGTTCGACGCAGCTCATTTCGAAGAGTGGCGCCGTCTTCCCTGGAGTCGGGAGAAGCGATTGTGGGGCTGCTGATCTCGATGGAGCCGTTGGTCGGCCACTTCTTATGACCCCGGGAGGTCACGGAGCCACGCTCACTGAGACTGCGCCCATGCTTGTGAACGGCGTTAGACACGCGTCGGAAGACACCACCGTCTCTCTCTTCCTTCTCCTGACTGCCAAGTAAGCGCGCAAAATCCTCATCCATGGAGAAGTCTCCCTGGGCGCTATAACGAGGAAGCCCAGAGGCTTGGTGCACATCTCGCGAGCTCTCGCTGTGAATGCTGCTGGTAGATTCGCTGGCCTTGTGGCTCTGCGACGACGGCGGCTGAGGAGGAGCACGCGGCGACGTGAAGGTATCTGATGGAGGAGGAGGAGCGGGTCTACCGGCTGAACGTGCAGGAGGAACAGGGGCCTCGGAGAAGGATCTCGACGAGTCAAACGGACTACTGATTCCCAGTCCTGAGCTAAGCTGTGGTGGCGCATGAGCTGACGAAGTCCGCTCCGGGTGGGTCACGGTGGGTGTGGTGGGTGAGGTGGCATGCCTGTCAGGCAGTTGGCCGGATCCAGATGGCCTCAACCCGGAGGGATTCAGAGAGTCTCCGCGTGCAGGACGTTCGACCATCTGGGTGGAGCTGAAGGAAGAACCCGACGCTGTCTCCGGGGATTCTGGTCCAATCGGTGGAGACGAGGTGAAGTTTGGGTCCATAAGAGGCCTGCTCAGCCGTGATGACATTTCCATGTCGGCATGGCTAGGGCGCGGGGGAGACAAACTGCTGTCCGAATCTTGGCGCCTGGTGTCCGCCTTCTTGTTCTTTGGCACTTCCTGCAACTTGAAAAGATCGTTTGCTGAAGAGGACGTGGGAGATGCGTGCTGGCTCCGAGACCGCTCGTTGAAAGCAGGAGACTCGCTGAGCGTATCTTTCTGCTTCCTCATTGTGCTCAGTATGTGATCAGACGGCTGTCGCCCCTTCTCCTGGTAGGCAATGTGCGGGCTCTGGGATACAGGCCGCTCGGCTGAGCCGGAGCGAGAGTTGTTCTCCCTCAGTTTCTCTCGGTGGTCGGCTGTAGGCCTGTTGTTGAAGTAGTCGCGGCTACTCTTGGGCTCGTGTCCCGATCGGTCGGGGAACTGGCGACTTGCTCTGTTCATGGGCGAGGGTCCGGGCACGGGGTTGGGGTCGAGGGCGAAGGGGAGCATGATGCCGTCGTCGGCACCAACGTCGGCCGACTCGGAGTGCTTGTGATCTTTGCCGTACGTGGTGGCCGGTAGCATTGTGTTGTCTAGTGGTGGACATGGTCAGTAAAGTGCATGCGGCTACAACAGCTGGCGGGACAGACTCACCACGGCGGGCATAGTCGGCAGGGGCAGGGGACGCATCGCGCCTGAAGTTGGATGAAGAGTCGTTCCTTCTGGGCTGCGGTGGCCTGGGCGACGCATCGGTCGTGGTTGGCTCGGAGAAGACGTCGGAGGGCGTGTCGAGGTCGGGTGTGTAGGTGTTGCGCTGCGAGTCGTCGTTCTGGGGCGGCAGGGCGGGCAGCGACTTGTCTACTTTGGGGGCCACGGGTGCGGGGGGTTTCTTTGATTTTTTGCGCCGTCGCGCCATGAGCGACTCGTGGCACGACATGCAGAAGATGCCCTGGGAGGTGCGGGCATAGCGCAGGTTCTCGATCTTTCGCTTGCAGTTGCGGCAGCGGAAGCAGTTGGCACAGAAGGCCTGGTCGCCGGTCAGGATGGCGAGGTCCTCGATCTTGTTGCCGCAGTGGTTGCAGCTGTAGGTGCAGTTATTGCAGATGAGGGAGCCATCGCCGAGCAGCAGCAGATTGGCGTCCGAGTCGAGCAGGGTGCCGCAGGTATTGCAGCGGAAGCAGTCGATGTGCCAGCGGTTTCCAGCTGTAGGGGTCAGTATGTGCGGGCAGTGGGCGGACGGCAGAGCAGCAGGGGCGACGTACCAAGCTCAAAGGCCTTGCCCTCCTCGAGTATCTCTCCACACCCCTTGCACGGGTAGACGACATCGTCCTGGTCCAGCAGCGACTCGGGGTAGGTGCCGGGCGAGTCCATGGCAGCGGTGGGCTGCCGGCGGAGGGCGAGCGGGCGGGTGGGGGTGGGGGTGCGTGTGCGTGTGCGTGTGGTGGACTGACGGCGGCGAGGGGGGAGGGAGTGCGGGCGGGTGGGCGTGGATGGCGCAGCGCTGCTAGTAGCGGGCAGCAATAGCAGTAGTCGTGGGTACGGGTAGGCGTTTGTACGAGTGGCAGCAGCGCAGAGGCGGCGAGGGCGGCGGTGCGAGGCTCAAGGTCGGCTGCGAGCTGCGGGCATGGTCCACACGGCAATGACACGCAGCGGCAGACAGCGACAGCGGCAGCGGCAGCGGGGGGAGGGAGGGGGGGGCCAGCAATAGAAGACGAGAAGCGGTCTCTGCAGCGTCGCCGTCGAGGCAAGTTGAGGAGGAGAAAGGCCCGGGCTCTGCCGCTAGGACCACTCGCGGGACCCTTGCACTTGCCCTCCTCTGTCTCCGTCTCTCTCGATGGCCTATACTCTAGGTACGTGGTCATGGTCATGGTGCGCGGCGCTACCCCTGCCCCTGCCGGCGCCTTGCTTTGCAGGTTGCGCGCGACATCGTGCTTGCGGCCGTCGTATGGTTTGCAGGCCCGCTGCACGTCCGCTGTCTGCGCTGAATTGGCCCTGTCGGCCTCCAGGCGCCCCCTCCTTCGTCTCGACGACCCGTCTCGACGGCGCTCGCTCGCTCGCTCAACCGCAGCGGCCCCAGCCAGACGGTGTTTCAGATCCGGCCCAGGGGCGCTAGCCCCAATCCAGCCAGCTCTGCTCCTCCACAATCCACGATCGCCGCCGTTGGCGACTCGATGCCGTGCCCAAAGACGCTGCCAGCAGTATTGCTCGGCGGCCTCATCGCCACCATGACTCGCCCGATCCGCCTTCGCCCACGCCGCTATAACTGCTTCGACTCGCAGCGTCGCCGCCAGCTGCCTCCCGTGTCGCGTCTGTTCGTGTACCTGACGCCATCTAGTCGCCGGACCCCTGCTAAGCCAGACGACGACCCAAATTTATTACACGGCCTCCTGAAATAGACCCAGACCAGCCGTCTGCACTGCTTCTCCTCCTCCTCTGCTCACGTCCGCCGTGCGGCTGCAACTCGTCTGTAGGTTGTCGATGCAGGTACCCCGTCATCCCGTTGGCTGTCGGACACATCTTGTCCATGCTGCACAGTCCGCGCGCACGTAAGCTCGTTTCAGTCTCGGCCAGCCCACGTTGACCCTCCCTCCGCCCTACACGTGTCCGAACTTGGTCTGACAGAAGGCACCTTGTGCCGGAAATTGGACGGGCCACGCTACTTTGCACCAACACTGCGTTCGTTCCATGGTAGCTTCACCTCCCGCTCACAACATTGTCTGGCCGCCCACACCGCTATTCCTGTCCATCAAACCGTGTCAGTCAGTCGGGGGAATTGGGGGGCTGCAAGTCTCATCCCAGTTGCCTGCTGTCGCACAGTCAACTTCTCATTAATCCACGGCTCTAGAACGAGCGGAAATATAACGGCTACACCGTGTTTCATCCTACCGAACCGTGCTGGGATGATCCGACCCTTCGGGATCCTTTGCCGCCAGGAGAGCGACGCCAGCGGCACATCACCGGTGCTCGTCGGTGCTTATATCGCGTAACGTTATCCCAACGGCCTTCGCAGCGCCATCCCCGGGGCCTGCGCTGCGAACGACAGGCTCAACTCCCCGCAAAGTTCCTACGGCTCCTGCATCCGTCGGATCCCCGGCAAGCAACACCCTGCTGACGATCATCAATCCGGATCTGATGCAATAGACGCAAACAATGCGCAGTTTCTGGCTTGTGGATCACACGTTTTGCACTCCTTGTCGCTGGTCGTCGGCTTGGGAACCTACCTAGGGCTGAACCCTTCATCACGGGCAATACCGCGTGGGACCAGGTGGGATCCATGCTTCGCATATCTCCGAGCTCAGCCGCCGAGCAATCTTTGCGCACTGACGCCTCCTACGGGAAATAAGAGATCCAGCAATGGCGGAGAGGGACTGACCAAGCATGGCTGACTGCCCAACCTAAGCTCTGCAGTTATGCTCCACAACAATCGCTCTGAAGCAGCAACGTGAGACATGAGTAGAGCTGAGACTCTGAACGTGGGTGGCGATAGCACAGACAAGAGTTTGTATCAGTCGCTGTGGGTCAAGTTTGTGCCATGGAGTGACAATCGTAGCAAGTGGAGATGCGTGCTGTGCCAGTGGGCTTGTCCGCGGTCCAACAGTGTTCGATTTGTACAACACCACAACACTTGCACATTACCTTCCCTACGATGACCACCACCCACACGAGCCGATTTAGTCACAAGAAGAAACACAAGTCAATTCATTGCTAAGCTGCGTGACACTACAGTCTCCTGCACATCCAGCCTGCGCAAGAGACACACCATTGCTGCGTCCCAAATCCTGCATATGCCGCTGCCCAGACATAGCCTTGGCTCCTCTTGTGATAAGACATAACCTGACGTGCGACGCTTGCAGTCGTCGACACCAACACGCCACTGCACCATTGGCCAACAAGTCTGGACGACAGTCCAACACGCATCCTCTTGCGCAAATGCAAAGGTTTGACGACGCTAGCGCGGTCCAGACTGGCGTGCGCTTCTCACGCGGTCCAATTGCTCGAGTGCCACGTATACACAGATACCCACGAGCCGGTAGGATCTTGGAGCGACGTCGTTGCTCATCATAGTTCTGTCGTCCCTCGAATAGCAGCCCGCACGCCTGCAGTGTAGTGGGGCGTGCGGTAGCGTGAACCAATGCACTAGGGGATAGCTACATGGCTACCCCACCTCAACGGCTGAACGTGGATAGACATGGTGATTGACATGAGGGGTTGGAGCGTGGTATTTAACCAGCTCACTGTGTCTTCTTGATTTCTCTCTCACGACACCTTCGATCAGACAGTGACCCTGTGACAATTTGACTTCCGTACTCATCCATTGCAGCCCTGCCCATCATGCGCTAGCTGACAGTGCAACAGGAAACTCGAACCAGTATGGCAGCCATCGAGCAAGACGAGTTTGGCGCGCGGGCATTATCCTCCAACCTTCAAGGTACTATCAATGCGTAGTATACTAAGACGATAAGTATACTGCATGAACCGGTGTTCGTTCCCGGCCGCTCTCGTTTCTCTCGCCTCCCGCCTTCCCCGAGGAGACGGCTGGCGGGGCAAGCAGAGGGCGGCTGGGTTCGTTCTGAGATTATACGGTTTCAACTTGATCTGGATAATACCAGCGAAAGGACTCATGCTTGCCCCCATCTGTGTAGAACAGACTTGACTGGTCGCAGGTCTCGATTCACCCTAAGAAATCCGCTATCATGTCTCCTCCCGTTGCTGCCTTTGAAGCACCCGCTGCTGTGCTCGGCAATGGAAAGCCTATGCAGCTCAAGAAGGATCTTGCTGTCCAGCCTGCAGCGGGCGGCCAGGCTAAGGTGCTTGCTGAGATTGAGAACAATTGGGAGAAGTTTACCTTTGCTCCTATCCGCGAGAGCCAGGTCTCCCGAGCCATGAGTATGTTGCCTGCGCTCTGGAATTTACGCCAGAGGTATACTGACGCAGCCAGCCCGCCGTTACTTCACCGACCTCGACACGTATGCCGAGTCGGACATTGTCATTGTCGGTGCTGGATCTTGCGGCCTGTCGACAGCCTTCATGCTTGCTACCAAGCGTCCCGACCTCAAGATCGCCATCATCGAGGCTGGCGTTGCTCCTGGCGGAGGCGCCTGGCTGGGCGGCCAGCTCTTCAGCGCCATGGTGATGCGCAAGCCGGCGCAGCTGTTCCTCAACGAACTGGGCGTGGCTTACGAAGACGAAGGTGACTTTGTCGTCGTCAAGCATGCGGCACTGTTCACGTCGACGCTGCTGAGCAAAGTGCTGCAGTTCCCCAACGTGAAGCTGTTCAACGCGACAGCAGTCGAGGACCTGATCACGCGTCCTGCGCCGACGGCCGAGAACCCAGACGCTGTCCGCATTGCGGGTGTGGTAACAAACTGGACGCTTGTGTCTATGCACCACGATGGTTCGTCACACCTCGTCCCAACGTTCTCAGGCGATGCACTCACACACGACAGACCAGTCCTGCATGGACCCCAACACTATCAATGCGCCACTCGTCATCTCAACGACGGGCCATGACGGACCATTTGGCGCCTTCTCGGTCAAGCGACTGGTGAGCATGGAGCAGCTCAAGCAGCTCGGCGGCATGCGTGGACTCGACATGCGCACCGCCGAAGACGCGATTGTCAAGCGCACGCGTGAAGTCGTGCCGGGTCTGATTGTCGGCGGCATGGAGCTGAGCGAGGTCGATGGGGCCAACCGCATGGGCCCGACATTTGGCGCCATGGTGCTGAGCGGCGTCAAGGCTGCCGAGGAGGCGATTGGCGTGTGGGATGAGCGCAATGCGCAGAACAAGGAGTAGGCGGGCGCAGGCGTGCGGGCAGGATTGTTTGTAGTTGCAGTCTATCTTTACTCGACCAGACCTACCTAGGCTCGAGAATACTGAAAATGTCGCTTTCTCCATGGATGACGCAAGCCTCGGCCACGACACTTTGGCTGTGACTGTTGTGCCACCAAAACAGCAAAGATTTTTCCTGTCTCGTACAACGCGCAGATGCCGTGTTTAGCGTCGTGGTGGTGGTGGTGGTGGTGGTGCCGGGCAGCATGTCAACAGACCGTCGGTCAGTCAACAGTCGGCCGGTCAATCAACAAGACGAGATGAGCTGCCATGCCAGCGTCAGTAGTGCCAGCAGCGACATCCTCAAGACGTGCCAGGCATCAAGTGCATCTGCCGTCCGTGCCCGGGTCCCAGCGCGAACGACGCCTTGGTGTTTTTTTTTGGGAGGGAGGGGGGGGGGGGGG